>VDFB02019220.1:73788-90024 GCA_007258455.2 Sequoia sempervirens
TCCAAGGTTAAGCCCGCTTGAGTTGTTACCCCATTTGCAAAACCTTCAACAAGTGTTGTGCATTATGAACTATTCATAATAGAGCCCCTTTAGCTCATCAATTGATAAGTAGGAGGTATTTTTCCACAAGGTCAAATTATGATATTGCTATCAGGATTCAATCGTGTAGTTTCAAGTCAAACTCATTGACCCATGTTTCATGAGTAGTGGTTCAACAAGAACCCATCTCTCATGATATCGAATGGTCCACTTGGCACTCATTGCATCTAGGTGATGCTCACAGAGGTGAAGCACTGGTCCGTCCCGGGAGGTCACCCATCCCAGTACTGCTCCAGCTCAAGCGCGCTTAACCAGGGAGTTTTCTCCAAGGTTAAGCCCGCTTGAGTTGTTACCCCATTTGCAAAACCTTCAACAAGTGTTGTGCCTTATGAACCATTCATATTAGAGCCCCTTTAGCTCATCAATTGATAAGTATTTTCCACGGTCAAATTATGATATTGGCACGATTCAACCGCGGTAGTTTCGAAATAAACTCATTGACCCATGTTTCAAAAATACTTCTCAAGGTTTTTCTTTTGCTCCTCCCCCTTAGAAGATCATCTTCCTCATTAACTGCTTTCTCTTATTAGCTTTCTTTCCTTTTCACATGATCTCTCTCTCCTTTCCCTTTTTTTCACATGCTTTTTCTCCCCCTTTGACATCAATGGAAAAGGAAAAATATATGTTCATTGAAACTTCCTTTGACATGAAAATAAAATTCTTATAATGACAACACTTAAAAATTTTCCTACTCCCCCTGAGGGGTAGCCACCAAAAACATCAATCCAAAAAGATAGAACCATGAATCCACCAAACTGATGCATCTCCAAATGCATCTTATTTTGTAAAAGGAGGGGAAATAACCCCTAGCTTATCCCAAAGATACTCAAAAGTGTCTTTAGGAAGAGCCTTTGTAAATATATCTGCAATCTAATCCTTTATCGAAACATACTCAAGCTTGACTTCATTCTCCACGACCTTCTCTCTTAAGAAATGATACCTAATAGATATATGCTTCATTCTTTAGTGCATCACAAGATTTTTTGAAATGTTAATTGCACTTGTATTATCACATAAGATAGGAACAGGATCATCATGTAACACTGTGATATCCTTCAATGTTTATTTCATCCATAAAACTTGTGTATAGCAAGATGCAACAGCAATATACTCACTTTAGCAATAGACAAAGATATTGAATCTTGCTTCTTACTCAACCATGCCACCAATCTACATCCAACAAGGAATGCACCACCACTTGTACTCTTTCTTTCATCTATACTTTTGGCCCAATCTACATCTTTTTTAAACCCTTGCTGACTCAAATACTTGTCTAGCCTTTCATACTAGGCTCTAGGAGCTTGCTTCAATCCATATAAAGCTTTCTTCAATCTGCACACCATATTATATTGATCTGTTAACTAAAATCCTTCTGGTTGTTCCATGTAGACCTCTTCATCTAGTTCACCATTCAAAAATGTTGACTTGGCATCCATCTAATATACTTTGAAATCTTTATAAGCAGCTAATACCAAGAACATCCTTATAGCTTCCATTCTTGCTACTAGGGAAAAAGCCTCCTAAAAATATATACCTTCCACTTGTGAGTAGCCTTTACATACAAGCCTTTCTTTACTTCTAATAACTTTCCGTTTTCATTTAGCTTATTTTTAAATACCCATTTTGATCCAATAAGTTTTTGTTTTTGTCACTCTTGGGACCAATTCCCAAGTTTGATTCTTCTCAATCTGCAAAAGTTCTTTCATTGCTTCCTTCCAATGTTCATCCTCATAGGCTTCACTTACTGACTTCAGCTCAATCTCAGAGAATAAGAACAAATTTACTTCAGCAACAACTTTTCTTCTAGTTAACACACCTTTTTTCTTGTCTCCAATAATCTGACGTTCTAAATGATTCCTCTACATATATTTCAGTGTTCTAGGGGACATCACCAGAGCATCTTCTTCTCTTTCATTCTTTTCATTATTTTTTTTTATTCATCTTAATCTTTTTCTTCCATAATTTCTTCTATTCTTGCATAGTCATGTTCATCAGACACATATCCATCAATATCAATAGAATTCTTCACTGTTTCATCAACCTTCGCATTTGAGCTTTCCCCAATCTTCCTCAATATTTTCTTGAAAAAAATTTATGCCTTGATTTTAGTAGAGTATCCAAGAAATATTCCTTCATCACTTCTTGCATCAAATTTTCTCAATGTTTCCTCATCTCTTCTGATATAGCATTTTCTTCTAAATACCTTGAAATGTTTAACTGTAGGAATTCTTTTGTGCCATAGCTCATAGGGAGTCTTTGTACTATTTTCTCTTTCCTAAACTCGATTGAATACATATACATCAATGTGAATAGCTTATTTCTAGTAAAATTTTGGTAATCTGACTTCAATGATCATTGGCCTATCAACTTATTAAACTATTCTATTTTTCCTTTCAACAACTCCATTTTGTTGAGGGGTTCTTGAGCAGATAACTCTCTTTATTCCATGCACTTCAAAAAACATATTGAACTCATGGGAGGTGAATTATCGACCTATGTTATATCTTAAGCATTTTATCTTCAGATTCACTTCATTTTCAACCATAGCCTTGAATGCCTTGAATCTATCTAATGCATCTGATTTCTCTCTTAGAAATTTAACCCATGTATATCTAGAATAATCATCAATTAAAATCATAAAGTACCTTTCACCAAGTAGACTTCGCACTCTCATGGGACCACAAAGATATGTATGAACCAAATCCAATAGTAGTAGATTGTTCTCTTGGTTTGATTTCTTATTTGCTTCCTAAACTAGCAATTCTTGCAGATAGCATTTATAGGCTTTTTAATTCTCAGTAGATCTCTCACAACCTGAACAATACTGATCCTTGTCAAGTTATCAAAATTTAGGTGACACATTCTCTTGTGCCATAACTAGCTATCATTTATCTGAGTCATAAAATATCACCATCAACACCTTTAAGCTGATAAATATTCCCTTTATATTTCTTTCCTATAGCAATCAATGTTCTAGATCCTTTCTGGATCTCACATTTATCATCCTTAAACACAAGATCATATCCTTTTTCTGCACATTTGACCAATGCTCAATAGATTATGCCTTAAACCCTTAACATAGTAAACATTGTCAGTATGATCCTTTCCATCAAAACTTACTGAACCTATCCCACATATTTTAGCACTAGTATCATCTCCAAACATAACTAGACCTCCATCATATTTCTCAAGTTTCAAAAACTTACTCTTATCACCAATCATGTTATGTGAGCAACCACTGTCAACTACCCAAAATTTATTTTCCTATTTAGCATGTAGGGCAGATATAATTGTACCTTCATTTTCTCATTCTCCTTCTAGAGGACTTTCCTTTAACTATTTTTCTAAATTAGTAGAAGTATGTTCATCCTTAATCACCAAGAACAAGCATTCATTGGTCATTTGGATCTTCATATTTTGAACTTCATCTGAACACTAGTATCTCCCATTAACACAGTAAGCTTTGTTAATCTTCTTTCCTTCTTTTCTTTCTCATATCTTTGTTTTTTCTTTTTAGCTCTTTCTAGACACTTTGCAGCATACTGACCAATTTCTCCACAACTAAAGCACTTAAAGGGAAATTTACCTTCATACTTACCAGAGCCTTTTCTCATTCTTCTTACAAAGTTAGCTTCGATTTCATCAAAGTTTTCTTCATCCAGATCTTCAGTTTTTGTAGCTTTAAAAGTAGTCTTTGTTTTGCCTTTGCTTCTTAGATTCGGCTTCCTCATCTCATAAGATGTCAAAAATCCTAGTAGCAGATCCTTAGTAGAAGTCTTATAATCTATATTCTAGTCAATAGCACTCACCTTTTCACTGTAAGTACCAAGAAGAGTTTCGAGAATCTTCTTTACACCTCCGTTTCCATCTATAGTAGCCGCCAAGAGATCGCATTCGCCACTATCTCATCCAACCTCTATACATAGGATTTAAGACCTCATTTTGGACATATGTATAAGATCAAACTGTGTTTCCAAATTCTATAATTTTGGCTCTTTTTACCCTTTTTCATCACCATTGTGCGCTCTTTCTAAAGCATCCTAGACTTCCTTAGCTATCTTCAAAATTTGAACCTTAATCAACTTAGAATGTATCAAACTATTCTTCAAGATGAACTTTTCCTTGTTATTCACTTCATGTGCTCTAATTTCTTCATGTGTACTCAAACCATTAGCAAGAGGAGTGTATGGATTCTTATAAGATTTCTCCACATCATATCTACAATACTCCATATAATCTTCCATCAATACTTTCTAGATACCATAATTAGTCCCATGAAAACCCTGATAAAGACCATTTTACTAGCCATCCCGAACCTTCCTCATGGTTAAGATCTTCACCAAGGAACCAAGCTTTGATATCAATTATTGGATAGAAAACCGAGAGGGGAAATCATGAGGATTAACCATCAAATGAAAATGCATAAAACATAATAACATCTAGATTTACGTGAAAAACCCAATGAGGGAAAAACCACAGTGAGGATTAATCACACTATAGAGAATATCAAAACCAATTACAAAAAGCTCACTACTAAGATAAGGCTCACTACCTAAAATAAGGACTCAATTGGCCCATGTGGCTACAAACTCTAGGGCTCACTACTACAGAGATACAAAGAAGACAAAGAAGGCTTTGTTACAGAGAATAGAATCAAAGTCATGTCTTCTCTTTCACTTATCTTCCTTCTTTTCTTATGTACAATTTTCATTGCTAGCACATTTTGTATTTATACTATCTCCAACCTCGAAAAAATACAAAGTTGGCCATCCAATCTTCAAATTCAAATTAGGTCAATGCAAAACATCCTAGGGTGGAATTAGAATGAGGGCGACCCAAACACATGCTTCACCGAGGACCCATAATAGATCTAACATGCTTCATCAACTTCAAAGATAGTGCTTGACACACGATCGACCAAACCAATGTAAAACACATAGATCAATTAAGCTCGATACTTCCAAATGTTGAAACCATCTTCAATAGAACCAAGGCAACACAACTCTAGAACCACACACCATAAGACTTCATCAAAGAGAAATCCAGACCAGAAAAAATTATCCTAGATCTCAATCAAAACATAAAGAAACATAATTCACAAGCACTAGATCAACATCCTCAACAATTGAATACCTGTAACCTTCTTTTAATACAATTTTCTCAATATCCTCAATATATAGAATCAATAGGAACTAGTAGATAACTAGTTGACTGGTTAACATCAATGGCAACACTTTCATTCATCTTCCATTCTTGCAATAGCCTTATCATCTACTATGTGTATAACATCTTGTGTTAAGAAATAAATATCCCCTACTATTGATCAAGAGACTATCTTGTCAAGTCTTCTCAAAGCTCGCTTGATTACTCTTCCTCCAAAAACACAAAAGAAATTTTACAACAAAATTTCATTTTGTGCATATCATAGAATTTGAGGTCATTCTATAATGAATGTAAGGATTTGAGTGATAAAATTCAACATCTTAAGGATTGTGGTGCTCTTCCTTGTGTTGATGCACCTATTTACTCTAATTGATACTAATTTTCATCCCATCATGTTGCTCATCACTATGCGACATTGGTAGCTTTCTCATTGCCATTCATGGTGGTACAATATTAGGTGCAACCATATCTCTCTGGCAGCAACATGACAGTTCTTGGTGGTTGTCTTTGTCTCTATGATTGGGGGACAAGGATAACTAGTCTTTTGAGGTGTGTATTCTTTTCAAGGATCACCTCTTCCTCTCTTTCTACTTAAAATACCAACATAGCAATTATGTTGACATTTTAAGTGGGGGGCATATGGTCCCCCATTCATTTTTTTCATGTTCCCTTCTTAGTGATGATAGCATATATCTCCTAGGAAGTATGAACTTTTTATTCAACGTTTGGTCTTCTCAATTCATGTGATGTGTCTTCTTAATGGTGTCATTGGGATTGATGTCCTTCAAGAGTGTGACCTTTCTTAGAATATGACACTCCTCTTAGTCGTAATGCTACAGATTGTATTATGTAAGTTGTGAATATTTTATCCTCAACCAGTCTTCTCTTGGACACATTAGACACGATGTTCCCTAAGGTGAGACCTTTCATGAATTAAGAAAAACCCTTTTGAACATACCTTATCTTATTTGCATTTTTTTCATGAGTTCCTAGCATAATGAAGTTGTTATCCTTGTGAAGCTTGAAGTTACACCCCTTTTTCATGGCCACCAAGAATAACACAACTTTCTTTCCAGTGAAGCCTTTTTCATGAGTGCCTAGCATAACATAGCTTGCTAGCCTTGTGACCATTTTTGTGGCACCTTATCAAATTTATTAGGAGGTATAAATTTTGTATGGTTGATACATGGGATCCTATAGACATGGCATGACTTTCCCATCAGCCACCTTTTTTTGGGTACATACCAACCTAGTGTGTGTTTCTCTTTTTCTTGGGGGCTCACCTAGTGGACAACAGATTTCACTAGCCCTTGTGAGCATAATTTTCATGGCCACCAAGCATAACACAACTTGCTTTCCTATGGAGCCATGTGTTTCATAAGTGATTTTACATCCTTGTGAGTGTATTTGATGTATGTGGCATAATACAACTTGCTAGTTCATCTTTCTTTCCTCTTTGCATTAACTTTAACATTGTATGTTTTTGTATCTTGTCTTGTTGCTTCATATCATACATTTTTTGTGTGTCCCTTTGTGCTTATGTTGGTTTTCCATGGGATCTTAGATCTTGGGGTCTTGTACAACCTCCTTGATCCTTTTCATCCTATCCCATAAATATTTGTGCACTTGGACCCCTCTTGACACATATTTGTCTACTTTAGTGTGAGTTTTATGCAAGGTCATCCTCTCACTAAAGTGGGGGCTAAATGTAGTGTTGAAAAATGTACTTTACATTTTCACAATTTATTTGGGTCCCCTCAATTAAATTGGACTTAATTATTCCTTAATAATACCTATTTTACATCTACAAACCTAATAAATTACATTTTCTGAAGGGGAAACCTGACAACAATTAATGCCAACACATAATTAATTACCTTGAGTAATGTGTGTTCTAGGAATAGGGACCTACGACCCATTCACCCATAAGCGAATGGGTCCTCCATAGGCCTTTGAAACCAAATTTAAAATATTTTTTTGGCAGTATTTTTATAATCCCAAATTCAAATTTCAATGTCAGCTTGTAATGTTTGATTTTTGATAAATTAAGGATAGATATCTATAAATACAAAGTTATTTTATCAAATCAACTAGAGAGGTTTTCAATGAAATTTTTGAGAGATCAATCCTAAGACAAAATATTATTTTCAAGAGCATTTAAGAGAAGATTTATCAAGCATCTAAAGTAGTAATCAATATCAAGATCATCGTGTCAAATTTATGTTCATTCATGCATGCTTTTGGAGCTAACATTGTGATGTAGGTTTCAAAGATCCAAGTCAACATTCAAGTCATATTTCAAGTATCAAGATCCACATCCATTAAATCCATTTCATGCAAGATAAAGATCAAAATTTTAGTCCTTCAAGGATCTTCATTCAAGGGTTTGGTGAGTTGCAACATAGAAATTGTCCATTCAACATTACTTTCATGTTTCATTTCAAGGTTTAATTACCAAAATGGGGTTTGACCCATGTGAACCCCCATCCACCAAAAAACAAACAATTTTTCCTCTCTTGTACATGTGCAGGTTCATAGGTTGAAGAAAAGTTGATGATCTCAAAAGAGAAATTTTGTAAAAGTGTATTTGTTGTCACCTTTATTGTCAAGCCACAGAAACGTAGATCCCAAATTTATTTTTAGCTCTTCAACAATGGGATCTGGGGGACTCAATAGTGCAAACAAAGGGCCCAAGGACTGTAAAATCATATTTTAAATCTTTTCCCAAGGACCCATTCGCCTATAAGGGAATGAGTCCCAAGTAGCCTTTAGAATCTGCATTTTGGTGACAAGTACACATCACTCTACCATTTCTAGATCTACTTAAAGTTTGTGGTTTATGTCTATATTATGCTTTAAATTGGTGATTCTAGTTTGAATGGGCATGATTGAGTTGATTTTCTATTTTTAGTTTTTCTCCCAAAAGTTTTGTTCAAGCTACTACTCACATCCTCAATCATAAGGAAACCAATAGATTCCCCCATTGAGTTGACTCGCCTAAGGGTTGTAAGTAAATTCTTTGTGGGGATCTCATTTTCTAATGAAAATAGAAAGATGGGTGAATTATACCCCCTTAACCTACCTCCCCATATTAGGTAACCAAATTTTTCTATGTTTCATTCTATAATCAGAAAGACACTCTCAAAGGTGAGAAAAAACTTCCTACAAAGCTACATAAAAGTATTCAAGACATTGCAAAATCTATCCAAAAAATGGATGGTGTTATCCTAAGGATTGATGAGGGAGCAATTGCTCCAAATCTTAAAATAAAAGATATGAAAAAAAAGTTAGAAGCTCATGAAAAGGAATGTCAGGGGTGCTAACAAGTAATAGCAGTGAGGATGAGGAAAAATGTGTGGCTGGTCAACTTGCAGATGCAAAAGCAATAGTTGAAGTGCTAAAACTGAAGTAAAACAACAGAAAGACTAGAATTAACCACTTAGAGAAGGAATTAAAAGATTAAAAGAATATTTAATCATCAAAAGAAAAGGATTTTAATTAATGTTGTTGATAGACAGCTACAATCTAAAAGACAGGAAGTTGAAAAAATAAAGACAACAATGGAAGGTGTTTCTTATGAAGGGCACATAAACACATTACAAAATGAGTGTTTGCAAGAATCTGAGGAAATTAAGAAGTTGAAGGATGATATCAAGCACCTTGAGACTCAATTAGGAAATGTTAAATTTACCTATAATGATCATGTACAACATTTTGATAGATCAAAATTCAAAGGTGTGGTTGAAAAAATTATAAAAGATAAATATGCCTTGACAAGCATAATCATATGACTGACAACCCAAATTGTGTTTTCTAATTTGCAATTATTTTGTATTTTTTAAATCATATGAGAAAATTTAAATACAATTTTTTACTCTAATTAATAATGGTTATAAATTTTGAAGGCACATTTCATTACTTTTGTACTGTCTAAACAACAAAAGGTTTCCAAGACATTCATACTGTTTTGTAAAATTCCACGTTGCAAAACCCTAGGTGTTAAGAAACCTACAACCCACATAGTGTTGTAAAACCCTCTAGATGTAACAAACCAATTGGTTAGTCACCCCTTAGCTCAATTTGGATAGTTTTATGTATCCGCCACCTACAACTCCTCCTCGTGAGACAACCCTTTACATTTAAACATAGAGAAAAAAATAACTAACAAACCACATTGGGTTTTCCAATTTATAATTATTTTGTGCACTTTTTTTCAATCATATGTGGAAACTTCAATGCAATTTTTACTCTAATTAAGAGTCGTTATAAAATTTGAAGGGTCCTTTCACTACATTCATACTTTCTAAACAGCGAAAGGTTTTCAACACATTCATGCTATTTTGTAAAATTCCATGTTGCAAAACCCTAGGTGTTAAGAAATAAGCAACCCACATAGCGTTGTAAAACCCTCTACACATAACAACCCAATTGGTTAGTCACCCCTTAGCTCAATTTGGTTATTTTTATGTATCTCCCACTTGCAACTCCTCCCCATGAGACAACCCTTTACATTAACATACAGATTCAAATAACTAACAACCCACATTGTGTTTTCCAATTTACAATTATTTTGTGCACTTTTTTTTCAATTGTGAGGAAATTTAAATACAATTTTTACTCAAATTGAGAGTCCTTATAAATTTTGAAGGCGTCTTTCATTGCATTTTTACTGTCTAAATTATAAAAGCTTTTCAAGACATTCATTTTGTTTCGTAAAATTCCATGTTGGAAAACCCTAGGTGTTAAGAAACAAACAACCCACATAGTGTTGAAAAACCCTCTACATGTAACAACCCAATTGGTTAGTCACCCCTCACCTTGATTTGGTGAATTTTCTCCTCCAACTCCTCCCTATGCACTCCAACCTTCAACTTTCAACATGTAGACTAAAAACAGTCACAACACGGTGTTTTTTGCATTCTTGAAAAATAATTCTTCTTACAATTTTCAACACGAGTATTACTCACGTCAGTCCACCTCCAATTCTTGCAGCTGCACAAAATTCACTGAAAAATGATATCTTCTCGTGCAATCCATAGGGCCCACAAGTTTTATGGTCCAACACCTGCCCTAGCATCACAACCAAAAAAAGCCAGGAAAATCGACCTGATGGCATTGTTGTCTCCTTGCTTCCCAAATTAACAAAAACCAAAAATATCAAAAACAATACTTAAAAATTGAAGTTTGATCTAGTTGTTATATGTATCCTCTTTAATTTGCTTGATTTTCTAAGGATATTCTTTTTTAGATTGATTAATTGCAAATTAAATATCTTTAAATGTCATACATAACATTGATCAATTAATTGTTAGTAGAAAGAAATTTTCAATTTGAATTTAAATCTTTCAATTTAGGGTCACAACCCACTTCATTAGTGCATTTAAACTCTTTTATTTAGTTGGAATAATAATTATAATTTAAGGTATGCATTATTAAGTTATTAATGATAGTGTCTAGATAATAATTAACTATATAAACTATAAACTAAGATATACATTATTAGATCAATTAAATAAAAATAAAATGAATTAGATAATACAAAAGTAATGTAATAATAATTTAATTACTTTTCATGTGAAATAAATTAATTAATTAAATTGAATTATCTAAATTCAAAATTAAGTATTATATTTATTTGTTAAGTAGATTATTAAATTTCATAATTTATTCAATCTATTTTTATCAACTAGAATAATCAATTCTCATTATTTACTTTTGGAAGTTGCATGAAAAGATATTAGTTATCTGATTTATTAATAAGAGTTATATTTTCAATTAAACATTTTTAAAATAGAAAAATAAGATTATAAATAAGCCAATTTTCACAAAAGGAAGGGACGGGTATTAAGGGGAAATAACATGGTTTAAATTATTTTATGTTGTAGCCTAAATCTATTGCTTTAACTAAATCTAAGTAGAAAAGAAAAGTTAAATCTCAGCCATAGATTTTGAAAAGAAAAATAGAAAGCAAAAAAAAGTATTTTTACATGGGTTAAATTTTAAAATTGAGATATAATCTTTAATTATTTTGAAGGAATTGTAATTAAAATATAAATAGGTTTATATTGTCTTTAATTATCTAGAAAGGTATTTTTTAAAAAAGTATAATTGATTTTGAAACTTAAAATTCATCTCTACGAAATCTTAATAATTGAATTAGATTTAATAGTTAATATTATATTTACAACTATTAAGATTTAATAAATAATATTATATTTAATTTTAATATTTTAACTAGAATTAATAATTTAATTTTAATATTTAAAAGTTTAATTTGATTTAATGTTTCAAAAAATTTAATTGATTTAATATTTTATTAAAAAATAATATTTTAAAAAATTTAGTTGGATTTAATATTTATACTAATAGATTTAATATTTTAAAACTAATTTAAATTTTATTTTACATTATTATAAATAAATAAAAGAAAAATAATAAAAAATTAAAATAAAATAAAATCTAATCTTGAAACAAAACAAAAAAATTTAAAAACAAAATATAATATAATATATGTGATATATTTTAAACTTATAAAATCTGTATTATATGATATATAAAGCTATATGAATTTTTTTATATTAAATAATATATATATATATATATATAAACTCCTATTGAATCATTTCATATACTTATTGTAGACACTTAATCTAAGATAATAGATACTTGTGAAATTCATTGGTGATTGATATTTCATCTTTCCATTTTTCAATGCATTTCAATTAATAACAATATAACATGGTTCATAAAATAGATTTTTGTCGAGTGGATGATATTAAGACTTATCTTTAGTATCCTCAATAAACAAACAATACAAAATCATCAAGAAGTTTTTATTACTTGGTTAATAAGATGAGTTTTTTTTTTTTTTTAAATGGCCAAGGGTTAGAGACCTAGACGAAGTAGATGGAAACATTATCAAGCTAGTTAACTCATTGATATTGATTTTTTTTTAATTTGAGAATGCAAGTTGGATAGCTATTGCAATTAAGAGTGCATTAAAAAAGCATACATTTAAAATACTAGTTACTAGTACTAGTTTATTTATTATCATTTAAATGAAATTGATTAAATTTAAACATATTGATGATGTCAATATTTAATCATTTATTTATCTTTTGAAATGTAAATTGATCAATTTAATTTACTTACAAGTTAATAAAATTATTTTAATTGTAGAGTTAGATGAAAGTTTAATTCTTGTTATTATCAATATTTTAATTATTTTCTTAGCTTAATAATGAAAAATTGATCAATAAAATTCACTTGCAATTCAAATTGTTAGTGTAGAATTTTATATTTATCCTATCAAACCAATTAGTTAAATGTTTTATTCCAATTGTTGTAACTAGTTTTAAATGATTTACTTTTAGATCTTTTTATTTTCTAGCTTATTGAAATTCTCAAGCAAATAAAAATAAGATTCTTACTAGAAAGTCGATTAAACTCAAATTGATCAAACTTTAGACAATTCTTGTAATAATTAGTTCAAATTGGAACCTTTAAACCACCTTATTATAAATATTAATAATTAAAATAATAGTCATTTACAAACCCTATTGTGGTATTGAATTAACTTGTAAAGGTGAAAATTAGAATCATTACATAACATCAATAATACAATTATCAACTATGTTAATTGATTTTTTTCAACATTCTCAATGAAAAAAATAATAAAAACGTAGCATTCCCATTGTTCTACCTCATTATTTTTACTATGTTTCACCCACAAGTGAACAATTTACACTACTAACATTAAGAGCAATAAAAAATTTATTTTCTTTTGAATAATAAATGCACATTCAAACATATCCATTTAAAACTTTTCCATTGCATAACAAAGAATCATTTCAATAATACAAGTAATGATTTCACATTACATAATTTCAAGATGAGATTTCACATTTACAATTTCCATAGAGATGGATTCATGATTGCATGCATAAATTCAACAAGCTTACTAAAATAGAGATACAAATAGTCCAAATGTACTTCCTCAAATCTTGGACACCAACTACATGAGGGGAAGCATCACTCAAGCACTTTTCCGCCAACCACAAACTTATTGTGGTCCCTCACACATCTACCAAACTGGTAAGATGGCCCTACCCTTCGATGAAGAGATTGGTTTGGTAACCTCATAATCCTATCCTTCCCTAATCATGGTTTTGTGTCCTACATATCTAGAGCTACCATACAGTGGCTACAACCTATGTGTATGACAGTCCCTACCTAGTATGTAAACCCAGATCATAGTGAATTGATAGTGTAAATAGTGGCTACTTACACTACTTTGGCCAAAGTATTCATCAACTAGAATTTAGAGTCAAGGTCACATGCTCACCCACCTTTCTAGCTCGATTTCATTTTGAGTATTCATACTCTTAACATACATCCCAAAAAGAAGAAAGTGATGACATAATAACTTGACTAACTAGATTACACCCAAGTTCCAATGGATTATTCTAATCCCATGAATAAGCAACTTAACCATACAAGTAAACATAACATCACAACATTAAATGACTCCATTTCAAAAGTACAATCTCAATAATAAATGACTTCAATTCAAAAGTATAATATCATCAATAAATGATCTTAATCAAAAGTATAATCTCATCAATAACTGACCTCAATCAAAAATATAATCAACAATCAAATGATCAATCAAATCATATAGGTTAATCCCAACCTATTTGCTTCATTCAATAATCAAGTAAACAACCCCAACCAAATAGGTCATTCCCAACCTAGGGTTTCAATCAAAAGTGATGTAACGATCAAGTGATCATAAACAAATCATAAAACCTCTCTTTTAATATACCTCAAATATTCACATGTTTACAATGTTCACTGTATTTGTATATAATTTGGAGGACATTAACTTGAGAAGAGTTTATGCTTCTGCACCTTCAAGTCCTCTTCTCAATGTGGCTTTGGGTTGCCAAAAGGTGAGTCCTCTTCTTGGATTTTTTGAATAGGGATAGACTCTTAATCAAAAAATAAGAAAGTAACATAATTAGAAAGTACATTTTTCAACCCTAATGTTGAATATTGATATAACCATCAAGTACACGTGCCCTAACCCTAGGGAAAAGACTCTCTTTCTACTATCAAGGAGATATGAGTAATCAATCAAGTATAGACTATTAATATGGTTTACATGACATCACAACCAATCAATGATGAAATTCCTATCATTCCATTATTCCCATTGTATTGCTAACATCATTATTCACAAAGGTTTACCTAGCCTCATAAGCTAACAAATTTCAAATAACACTTCAACGTAATATTAATATAATCTTTCCAAGCTGTTAAAGAGCTTCCCACATGCAATTGCCTCACAAATGAAGAAGATATAAAGAAAGAATGTTCCAGGTTCTTTTCGGATCTCTTAACTGCCCCAAAAGATAGAACTATACAGAATGAGAAGGATCAGGAAGAATTACTACAATCAATTCCAGCGATGATATCTGCAAGGAAAAATGAGGATTTATTGAAGCCATTCACATTGGAGGAACTCAAAAAGGTAGTCTTCTCTTTACCCCCTGATAAAGCACCAAGGCCTGATGGCTTTACTGCTCTGTTCTTTCAAAAATGTTGGGAAATTGTATGCTATGATCTCTTATGGGAATTGGAAGAGTCAAGAAGACAAGGTTCTTTGCTCAAACAATTCAATGTCACTAACATTTTCATTGTACCTAAATTAAGTGATCCTTCCTCATTTGTGGAATATAGACTGATTTCTATATGCAACACAATCTACAAGATATTTACTAAGGCAATATACTTGAGGTTGCAACCTATTATTCTGAGGATAATTTCACAAGAATAAGGGGGTTTTTTTCCCGGTAAGGAAACATCTGAAGGGGCTATAGTAGCTCATGAGATCTTGCATTCAATAATATCTAATAAAATTCCTTCTATATTATTAAGCTTGATATGATGAGGTGTATGACAAGGTTAACTGGAGCTTTCTGAAAAAAGTGATGCTTGCCTTTGGCTTCTTAGTGAGATGGTGCAGATGGATTATTACATATTTGTCAGGAGCCAAATTTTTAGTATTACTTAATGGCTCTCCTACAGGATTTTTCAATGCTACTCAAGGCATTAGGCAAGGAGATCCTATGTCTCCATTCTTGTTTATCATAGTGGCAGAGGCTTTAAGTAGATACATTTTGAAGAAACATTCTCTTGGCCTATGGAAAGGCATCTATATTGAACACACAGACTTGTCAGTCACCCATTCCTTATTTGTAGATGACACAACTCTTTTTGGGGAAGCATCTTTAGTAGAATCCAAACAAATTGAAGCAGTGCTCCACAAGTACTCTTCAACTTCAAGCCAGCAAATAAATGCTTCAAAGTCTAAAATTCATATTCTTAACACAAATGAGGCCACTAAGAAAAAGATAATCAACATTATAGGTTTTCAAAAAGAAGTACTCATGTGTTCATATCTAGGTATACCCTTCTTTGCAGACCCAAATAAATCTTCTTACTAGTCTAAATTAGTTGAAAGGATCAAGTCAAGGATATCAACTTGGAAAGCCAGATGGTTGTCGCTGGCTGGTAGAATCCTACTTGTCAAAGCAGTACCATCCTCAATCCCTAATTACATTCTTGTAGTCCTAAAGGCACCAAAATTTGTTGTGGAAATAGAGAAACTGATCAGAAGCTTCATTTGAAAGGGTAATATGGATGAAAGAAAGAAAATACCACTAATATCTCTTGAAGCCATGTCATATGGAAAAGCTCAAGGAGGGGCGGGTATTTTGAACTTGTCAGCGAAATAAACTTTTGATGCAAAGTTAGCCTAGAAGATGTATGTAAATCTGCAAGCCAAGTGGTGTCAGATAATGTAAGGGAAGTACCTAGACAGCAATGACCCTTACAGGATCTTCACGATTGTCAATCCTCCAAAAGGGTCAGCCATTTGGAATTTTCTAATTTCCTATAGAAAATTAATTA
>VDFB02019220.1:90124-126290 GCA_007258455.2 Sequoia sempervirens
GGGAGATACATAAAAATAACCAAATTGAGCTAAGGGGTGACTAACCAATTGGGTTGTTATGTGTAGAGGGTTTTACAACGCTATGTGGGTTGCTTATTTCTTAACACCTAGGGTTTTGCAACATGGAATTTTACAAAATAGCATGAATGTGTTGAAAACCTTTCGCTGTTTAGAAAGTATGAATGTAGTGAAAGGACCCTTCAAATTTTATAACGACTCTTAATTAGAGTAAAAATTGCATTGAAGTTTCCACATATGATTGAAAAAAAGTGCACAAAATAATTATAAATTGGAAAACCCAATGTGGTTTGTTAGTTATTTTTTTCTCTATGTTTAAATGTAAAGGGTTGTCTCACGAGGAGGAGTTGTAGGTGGCGGATACATAAAACTATCCAAATTGAGCTAAGGGGTGACTAACCAATTGGTTTGTTACATCTAGAGGGTTTTACAACACTATGTGGGTTGTAGGTTTCTTAACACCTAGGGTTTTGCAACGTGGAATTTTACAAAACAGTATGAATGTCTTGGAAACCTTTTGTTGTTTAGACAGTACAAAAGTAATGAAATGTGCCTTCAAAATTTATAACCATTATTAATTAGAGTAAAAAATTGTATTTAAATTTTCTCATATGATTTAAAAAATACAAAATAATTGCAAATTAGAAAACACAATTTGGGTTGTCAGTCATATGATTATGCTTGTCAAGGCATATTTATCTTTTATAATTTTTTCAACCACACCTTTGAATTTTGATCTATCAAAATGTTGTACATGATCATTATAGGTAAATTTAACATTTCCTAATTGAGTCTCAAGGTGCTTGATATCATCCTTCAACTTCTTAATTTCCTCAGATTCTTGCAAACACTCATTTTGTAATGTGTTTATGTGCCCTTCATAAGAAACACCTTCCATTGTTGTCTTTATTTTTTCAACTTCCTGTCTTTTAGATTGTAGCTGTCTATCAACAACATTAATTAAAATCCTTTTCTTTTGATGATTAAATATTCTTTTAATCTTTTAATTCCTTCTCTAAGTGGTTAATTCTAGTCTTTCTGTTGTTTTACTTCAGTTTTAGCACTTCAACTATTGCTTTTGCATCTGCAAGTTGACCAGCCACACATTTTTCCTCATCCTCACTGCTATTACTTGTTAGCACCCCTGACATTCCTTTTCATGAGCTTCTAACTTTTTTTTCATATCTTTTATTTTAAGATTTGGAGCAATTGCTCCCTCATCAATCCTTAGGATAACACCATCCATTTTTTGGATAGATTTTGCAATGTCTTGAATACTTTTATGTAGCTTTGTAGGAAGTTTTTTCTCACCTTTGAGAGTGTCTTTCTGATTATAGAATGAAACATAGAAAAATTTGGTTACCTAATATGGGGAGGTAGGTTAAGGGGGTATAATTCACCCATCTTTCTATTTTCATTAGAAAATGAGATCCCCACAAAGAATTTACTTACAACCCTTAGGCGAGTCAACTCAATGGGGGAATCTATTGGTTTCCTTATGATTGAGGATGTGAGTAGTAGCTTGAACAAAACTTTTGGGAGAAAAACTAAAAATAGAAAATCAACTCAATCATGCCCATTCAAACTAGAATCACCAATTTAAAGCATAATATAGACATAAACCACAAACTTTAAGTAGATCTAGAAATGGTAGAGTGATGTGTACTTGTCACCAAAATGCAGATTCTAAAGGCTACTTGGGACTCATTCCCTTATAGGCGAATGGGTCCTTGGGAAAAGATTTAAAATATGATTTTACAGTCCTTGGGCCCTTTGTTTGCACTATTGAGTCCCCCAGATCCCATTGTTGAAGAGCTAAAAATAAATTTGGGATCTACGTTTCTGTGGCTTGACAATAAAGGTGACAACAAATACACTTTTACAAAATTTCTCTTTTGAGATCATCAACTTTTCTTCAACCTATGAACCTGCACATGTACAAGAGAGGAAAAATTGTTTGTTTTTTGGTGGATGGGGGTTCACATGGGTCAAACCCCATTTTGGTAATTAAACCTTGAAATGAAACATGAAAGTAATGTTGAATGGACAATTTCTATGTTGCAACTCACCAAACCCTTGAATGAAGATCCTTGAAGGACTAAAATTTTGATCTTTATCTTGCATGAAATGGATTTAATGGATGTGGATCTTGATACTTGAAATATGACTTGAATGTTGACTTGGATCTTTGAAACCTACATCACAATGTTAGCTCCAAAAGCATGCATGAATGAACATAAATTTGACACGATGATCTTGATATTGATTACTACTTTAGATGCTTGATAAATCTTCTCTTAAATGCTCTTGAAAATAATATTTTGTCTTAGGATTGATCTCTCAAAAATTTCATTGAAAACCTCTCTAGTTGATTTGATAAAATAACTTTGTATTTATAGATATCTATCCTTAATTTATCAAAAATCAAACATTACAAGCTGACATTGAAATTTGAATTTGGGATTATAAAAATACTGCCAAAAAAATATTTTAAATTTGGTTTCAAAGGCCTATGGAGGACCCATTCGCTTATGGGTGAATGGGTCGTAGGTCCCTATTCCTAGAACACACATTACTCAAGGTAATTAATTATGTGTTGGCATTAATTGTTGTCAGGTTTCCCCTTCAGAAAATGTAATTTATTAGGTTTGTAGATGTAAAATAGGTATTATTAAGGAATAATTAAGTCCAATTTAATTGAGGGGACCCAAATAAATTGTGAAAATGTAAAGTACATTTTTCAACACTACATTTAGCCCCCACTTTAGTGAGAGGATGACCTTGCATAAAACTCACACTAAAGTAGACAAATATGTGTCAAGAGGGGTCCAAGTGCACAAATATTTATGGGATAGGATGAAAAGGATCAAGGAGGTTGTACAAGACCCCAAGATCTAAGATCCCATGGAAAACCAACATAAGCACAAAGGGACACACAAAAAATGTATGATATGAAGCAACAAGACAAGATACAAAAACATACAATGTTAAAGTTAATGCAAAGAGGAAAGAAAGATGAACTAGCAAGTTGTATTATGCCACATACATCAAATACACTCACAAGGATGTAAAATCACTTATGAAACACATGGCTCCATAGGAAAGCAAGTTGTGTTATGCTTGGTGGCCATGAAAATTATGCTCACAAGGGCTAGTGAAATCTGTTGTCCACTAGGTGAGCCCCCAAGAAAAAGAGAAACACACACTAGGTTGGTATGTACCCAAAAAAAGGTGGCTGATGGGAAAGTCATGCCATGTCTATAGGATCCCATGTATCAACCATACAAAATTTATACCTCCTAATAAATTTGATAAGGTGCCACAAAAATGGTCACAAGGCTAGCAAGCTATGTTATGCTAGGCACTCATGAAAAAGGCTTCACTGGAAAGAAAGTTGTGTTATTCTTGGTGGCCATGAAAAAGGGGTGTAACTTCAAGCTTCACAAGGATAACAACTTCATTATGCTAGGAACTCATGAAAAAAATGCAAATAAGATAAGGTATGTTCAAAAGGGTTTTTCTTAATTCATGAAAGGTCTCACCTTAGGGAACATCGTGTCTAATGTGTCCAAGAGAAGACTGGTTGAGGATAAAATATTCACAACTTACATAATACAATCTGTAGCATTACGACTAAGAGGAGTGTCATATTCTAAGAAAGGTCACACTCTTGAAGGACATCAATCCCAATGACACCATTAAGAAGACACATCACATGAATTGAGAAGACCAAACGTTGAATAAAAAGTTCATACTTCCTAGGAGATATATGCTATCATCACTAAGAAGGGAACATGAAAAAAATGAATGGGGGACCATATGCCCCCCACTTAAAATGTCAACATAATTGCTATGTTGGTATTTTAAGTAGAAAGAGAGGAAGAGGTGATCCTTGAAAAGAATACACACCTCAAAAGACTAGTTATCCTTGTCCCCCAATCATAGAGACAAAGACAACCACCAAGAACTGTCATGTTGCTGCCAGAGAGATATGGTTGCACCTAATATTGTACCACCATGAATGGCAATGAGAAAGCTACCAATGTCGCATAGTGATGAGCAACATGATGGGATGAAAATTAGTATCAATTAGAGTAAATAGGTGCATCAACACAAGGAAGAGCACCACAATCCTTAAGATGTTGAATTTTATCACTCAAATCCTTACATTCATTATAGAATGACCTCAAATTCTATGATATGCACAAAATGAAATTTTGTTGTAAAATTTCTTTTGTGTTTTTGGAGGAAGAGTAATCAAGCGAGCTTTGAGAAGACTTGACAAGATAGTCTCTTGATCAATAGTAGGGGATATTTATTTCTTAACACAAGATGTTATACACATAGTAGATGATAAGGCTATTGCAAGAATGGAAGATGAATGAAAGTGTTGCCATTGATGTTAACCAGTCAACTAGTTATCTACTAGTTCCTATTGATTCTATATATTGAGGATATTGAGAAAATTGTATTAAAAGAAGGTTACAGGTATTCAATTGTTGAGGATGTTGATCTAGTGCTTGTGAATTATGTTTCTTTATGTTTTGATTGAGATCTAGGATAATTTTTTCTGGTCTGGATTTCTCTTTGATGAAGTCTTATGGTGTGTGGTTCTAGAGTTGTGTTGCCTTGGTTCTATTGAAGATGGTTTCAACATTTGGAAGTATCGAGCTTAATTGATCTATGTGTTTTACATTGGTTTGGTCGATCGTGTGTCAAGCACTATCTTTGAAGTTGATGAAGCATGTTAGATCTATTATGGGTCCTCGGTGAAGCATGTGTTTGGGTCGC
This sequence comes from Sequoia sempervirens, assembly GCA_007258455.2. Classification (NCBI taxonomy): domain Eukaryota; kingdom Viridiplantae; phylum Streptophyta; class Pinopsida; order Cupressales; family Cupressaceae; genus Sequoia; species Sequoia sempervirens. The sequence continues at coordinate 94,934 of VDFB02019220.1, forward strand.
CCTCATTCTAATTCCACCCTAGGATGTTTTGCATTGACCTAATTTGAATTTGAAGATTGGATGGCCAACTTTGTATTTTTTCGAGGTTGGAGATAGTATAAATACAAAATGTGCTAGCAATGAAAATTGTACATAAGAAAAGAAGGAAGATAAGTGAAAGAGAAGACATGACTTTGATTCTATTCTTAAAGTGTGTGAGTTAGGTGTGTGGTTGATCAGTGCGAAGCTTAACACCGTGTTTCCAGATGCAGTGAGTAGAAGGCAAACTCTATCATTCATGTAAGTTGATCAATGATTGTGGTGGAATCTTTGTTGCATTGGGATTGTTGTCTCTTTGTAACAAGTCTTCTTTGTCTTCTTTGTATCTCTGTGGTAGTGAGCCCTCTAGGTTGTAGCCCTATGGATAGTGAGTCCTTATTTCAGGCAACGAACCTTATCTAAGGTAGTGAGCATTTTTGTAATTGGTTTTGATATTCTCTATAGTGTGAGTTAATCCTCATTGTGGTTTTTCCCTCATTGGGTTTTTCATGTAAATCTAGTGTTATTATGTTTGTGCATTTGCATTTGATGGTTAATCACTAAATCAGTTTATGTGTTAGTTTTGGTAATTGAATTTAAGGTTATAATATGTGACAACTAATTTACCCCCCCTCTTAGTTTTCTTATCCAATAATTGGTATCAAAGCTTGGTTCCTTGGTGAAGATCTTAACCGCTTGAGGAATGTTAGGGATGGCTAGTAAAATGGTCTTTGATTATTTGAGGTTTCATGGAACTAATTATGGTATCTAGAAAGTATTGACGGAAGAATATCCAAAGTATTATGGATATGATGTAGAGAAATCTTATAAGAATCCCTACACTCCTCCTTCCTAACGGTCTGAGTACACCTGAAGAAATTAGAGCACATGAAGTGAATAACAAGGAAAAGTTCATCTTGAAGAATAGTTTGGTACATTCCGAGTTGATTAAGGTTCAAAACTTGAAGACAACTAAGGAAGTCTGGGATGCTTTAGAGAGAGCACACAATGGTGATGAAAGGGTAAAAGAGGAAAAATTATAGAATTTGGAAACACAGTTTGATCTTATACATATGTCTGAAGATGAGAATGTTAAAGCCTATGTACAAAGGTTGGATGCGATAGTGGCTTGAATGCGATCTCTTGGTGCTACTATAGATGAAACCAGAATTGTAAAGAAGATTCTCAAAACTCTTCCTGATGCTTATAGTGAAAAGGTGAGTGCTATTGAGTAGACTATAGATTATATGACTTGTACTAAGGATCTTCTGCTAGGATTTTTGACATCTTATGAGATGAGGAAGCATAATCTAAGAAGTGGAGGAAAACTAGAGGCTGCTTTCAAAGCTAAAAAAATTGAAGATCCGGATGAATAAAAATTTGATGAAATCGAGGCTAACTTTGTAAGAAGAATGAGAAAAGGCTTTAGTAAGTATGAAGGTAAATTTCCCTTTAAGTTCTTTAGCTATGGGGAGATTGGTCATTATGTTGCAAAGTGTTTGAAAAGAGCTAAAAATAATAAACAAAGATATGAGAAAGAAAAGAAAGGAAAGAAGATTAACAGAGCTTACTGTGTTAATGAGAATGCTAGTATTTTAGATGAAGATTCCAAATATGAAGATCCAGATGATAATGAATGCTTGTTCTTGGTGATTAAGGATGAACCTACTTCTACTAATTTAGAAAAATAGTTAAAGGAAAGTCCTCTGGAGAAGGAGAAAGAGAAAAATTAAGGTACAATTATATCTACCCTACATGCTAAATAGGAAATGAACTTTTGGGTAGTTGACAGTGGTTGCTCACATAACATGATTGGTGATAAGAGTAAGTTTTTGAAACTTGAGAAATATGGTGGAGGTCTGGTTATGTTTGGAGATGATACTGGTGCTAAAATATGTGGGATAGGTTCAGTAAGTTTTGATGGCAAAGATCATACTAAATTTTTTTACTATGTTAAGGGTTTAAGGCATAATCTATTGAGCATTTGTCAAATGTGTAGAAAAGGATATGATCTTGTGTTTAAGGATGATAAATGTGAGATCCAGAAAGGATCTAGAACATTGATTGCTATAGGAAAGAAATATAAAGGGAATATTTATCAGCTTAAAGGTGTTGATGGTGATATTTTATGACTCAGATAAATGATAGCTAGTTATGGCACAAGAGAATGTGTCACCTAAATTTTGATAACTTGACAAGGATCAGTATTGTTCAGGTTGTGAGAGATCTACTGAGAATTAAAAAGCCTATAAATGCTATCTGCAAGAATTGCTAGTTTAGGAAGCAAATAAGAAATCAAACCAAGAGAACAATCTACTACTATTGGATTTGGTTCATACATATCTTTGTGGTCCCATGAGAGTGCGAAGTCTACTTGGTGAAAGGTACTTTATGATTTTAATTGATGATTATTCTAGATATACATGGGTTAAATTTCTAAGAGAGAAATCAGATGCATTAGATAGATTCAAGGCATTCAAGGCTATGGTTGAAAATGAAGTGAATCTGAAGATAAAATGCTTAAGATATAACATAGGTCGATAATTCACCTCCCATGAGTTCAATATGTTTTTTGAAGTGCATGGAATAAAGAGAGTTATCTGCTCAAGAACCCCTCAACAAAATGGAGTTGTTGAAAGGAAAAATAGAATAGTTTAATAAGTTGATAGGCCAATGATCATTGAAGTCAGATTACCAAAATTTTACTAGAAATAAGCTATTCACATTGATGTATATGTATTCAATCGAGTTTAGGAAAGAGAAAATAGTACAAAGACTCCCTATGAGCTATGGCACAAAAGAATTCCTACAGTTAAACATTTCAAGGTATTTAGAAGAAAATGCTATATCAGAAGAGATGAGGAAACATTGAGAAAATTTGATGCAAGAAGTGATGAAGGAATATTTCTTGGATACTCTACTAAAATCAAGGCATAAATTTTTTTCAAGAAAATATTGAGGAAGATTGGGGAAAGCTCAAATGCGAAGGTTGATGAAACAGTGAAGAATTCTATTGATATTGATGGATATGTGTCTGATGAACATGACTATGCAAGAATAGAAGAAATTATGGAAGAAAAAGATTAAGATGAATAAAAAAAAATAATGAAAAGAATGAAAGAGAAGAAGATGCTCTGGTGATGTCCCCTAGAACACTGAAATATATGTAGAGGAATCATTTAGAACGTCAGATTATTGGAGACAAGAAAAAAGGTGTGTTAACTAGAAGAAAAGTTGTTGCTGAAGTAAATTTGTTCTTATTCTCTGAGATTGAGCTGAAGTCAGTAAGTGAAGCCTATGAGGATGAACATTGGAAGGAAGCAATGAAAGAACTTTTGCAGATTGAGAAGAATCAAACTTGGGAATTGGTCCCAAGTTTGACACACAAAAATATTATTGGATCAAAATGGGTATTTAGAAATAAGCTAAATGAGAATGGGAAAGTTGTCAGAAAAAAAAAGCAAGGCTTGTATGTAAAGGCTACTCACAAGTGGAAGGTATATATTTTTAGGAGGCTTTTTCCCTAGTAGCAAGAATGGAAGCTATAAGGATGTTCTTGGTATTAGCTGCTTATAAAGATTTCAAAGTATATTAGATGGATGCCAAGTCAACATTTTTGAATGGTGAACTAGATGAAGAGGTCTACATGGAACAACCAGAAGGATTTTAGTTAACAGATCAATATAATATGGTGTGCAGATTGAAGAAAGCTTTATATGGATTGAAGCAAGCTCCTAGAGCCTAGTATGAAAGGCTAGACAAGTATTTGAGTCAGCAAGGGTTTAAAAAAGATGTAGATTGGGCCAAAAGTATAGATGAAAGAAAGAGTACAAGTGGTGGTGCATTCCTTGTTGGATGTAGATTGGTGGCATGGTTGAGTAAGAAGCAAGATTCAATATCTTTGTCTATTGCTAAAGTGAGTATATTGCTGTTGCATCTTGCTATACACAAGTTTTATGGATGAAATAAACATTGAAGGATATCACAGTGTTACATGATGATCCTGTTCCTATCTTATGTGATAATACAAGTGCAATTAACATTTCAAAAAATCTTGTGATGCACTAAAGAATGAAGCATATATCTATTAGGTATCATTTCTTAAGAGAGAAGGTCGTGGAGAATGAAGTCAAGCTTGAGTATGTTTCGATAAAGGATTAGATTGCAGATATATTTACAAAGGCTCTTCCTAAAGACACTTTTGAGTATCTTTGGGATAAGCTAGGGGTTATTTCCCCTCCTTTTACAAAATAAGATGCATTTGGAGATGCATCAGTTTGGTGGATTCATGGTTCTATCTTTTTGGATTGATGTTTTTGGTGGCTACCCCTCAGGGGGAGTAGGAAAATTTTTAAGTGTTGTCATTATAAGAATTTTATTTTCATGTCAAAGGAAGTTTCAATGAACATATATTTTTCCTTTTCCATTGATGTCAAAGGGGGAGAAAAAGCATGTGAAAAAAAGGGAAAGGAGAGAGAGATCATGTGAAAAGGAAAGAAAGCTAATAAGAGAAAGCAGTTAATGAGGAAGATGATCTTCTAAGGGGGAGGAGCAAAAGAAAAACCTTGAGAAGTATTTTCAGAACTGGTATGGTGTCTTTGATGGTTTTTCACATCATGTGTTGCCATCAATGACAATGGGGGAGATTTTTGAAAGAATGGAGGAGGAATGAAAGTGTTGTCATTGATGTCAATAGGTTAGCTAGTTATCTACTAGTTTCTATTGATTGTATATGTTGAGGATATTGAGAAAATTGTATTAAAAGAAGGTTATAGGTATTTAGCTATTGAGGATATTGATCCAGTGCTTGTGAATTATGTTTCTCTATGTTTTAATTGAGGTCTGGGAGAATTGTTGTTGGTCTAGATTTCTCTTTGATGAAGTCTTATGGCATGTGGTTCTAGAGTTGTGTTTCCCTTGTTCTATTGAAGATGGTTTCAATATTTGGAAGTATCGAGCTTAATTGATCTATGTGTTTTACACTAGTTTTGTTGGAAATATGTGTCTCAATCTCACAGGCTGAAACCTCTGAAAGAGCCAAGTCAGTGTGACATCCATATTGTCTGGCCGACTGGCAATTTAGTAACCTTGTGGTTTGTACAGGTCACCGAGACAATGCTTCTGTCTTGCTGACTGGTGTTGTCACTGTGACTTATGTTGTTCGTTGTAACCCTCTTCCGAGTGGAGATCTCTGGCCGATGGGTTGGTGTCTAGCTGATGGTTGGGAAGATTCATAGCGCTTGGAGTCTTCGGGGTAACACAGAGGTTTTGCTATGAACTCTTGGCGACATATGTTTGTCTCACCAATGCTCATTGAGGTAACATGGAAGCCTCGGTAAGAAGTCTTGCCGATGGTTAGCTCTCTTGCTGATAGGTATGAACATCAGTGTAATCTCCTAGCGGTAGCCTAAGTCTTGTTGACGAGTGTTCTTTTCGGTATGATTTGAAGGCTCAGTGTGATCTCTTAGTGAATGATGATAGTCTTTCCGATGGAAATGCTAACGTCTCTGTGACTTTGGAACTTTGGTATGATGTCTCATAAAAAATGATGGTCTTTCCGAATAGCGATACAAGTGATGATCATTGGTATGAGGTCTTGGCGACAAGGTGAAGTCTGAGCGATATCTTTCTGAACTCAGTGTAACCTCTTGCCGATAGTGACGACTCTTGGTGATATCGACAATCAGGTCTTGTGGCATTGGGGAGACACGGTTAGTGTCTCACCGACATGTGAATACATTTTGAATGCCTTTGACCGAGTGATGACTATCCTACGTGGTGAGTCTATGACCAATCAGAGAAGCCCAAATGGGAATCGTTGGAAGTTAGTCTGTTGTGGCTGTTCTGTGAGGAAGTTCAATATATTGGAAGCGACATGGATATACTCTAGAATTTTAGATGATGTTCAGTTCGATGGTTGGATGAACAATTGGATGAATAGTTCGATGTATGATAGAGTGAATTTCAATTCTGAGAGTATTGGAACTTGAATGTTCTATAGCAAGGTTGATCATTGTGAATGCTGATATAATTTGACATTAGAAAGATAAGTCTGATCTTTGTATGTAATCTCCATTACTGTAATACAAAGTGAATTCTCTTGGTGTGGTGAGTTTTTCTCCCGTAAGGGTTTTCCCACATAAATCTGGTGTTCATGTGTGTATGCTATATTCTTTGTTTTTGTTATTTCTTAGAAGTGTATCTTAATTGGAATATAATTGAAAATTTAAAAGTATCTCTACATTCTTCCCTGAGGTTTTGACGTTAGGAGAGTTGTTTCTGCACCTTAGATTTCCTTACAAGTTTGGCCAACCATGTGTCAAGCACTATCTTTGAAGTTGATGAAGTGTGTTGGATTTATTATGGGTCTCGATGAAGTGTGTGTTTGGGTCACCTTCATTCTAATTCTACCCTAGGATGTTTGACATCGACCTAATTTGAATTTGAAGATTGGATGGATGACTTTGTATCTTTTCAAGGTTGGAGATAGTATAAATACAAAATGTGCTAGCGATGAAAATTGTACATAAGAAAAGAAGGAAGATAAGTGAAAGAGAAGAAGCGAATTTGATACTATTCTAAAAGTGTGCGAGTTAGGTGTGTGGTTGATCAGTGTGAAGCTTAATGTTGAGTTTTTAGATGCAATTAGTAGAAGGAAAACTCTATCATTCATGCAAGTTGATTAGTGATTGTGGTGGAATCTTTGTTGCATTGGGATTGTCATCTCTCTATAACAAGTATTCTTTGCCTTCTTTGTATCTCTATGGTAGTGAGCCCTTTGGGTTGTAGCTCTGTGGATAGTGAGTCCAAACAGTGAGTACTTATTTCAGGCAGTGAGCTTTATCTTAGGAAGTAAGCCTTTTTGTAATTGGTTTTGATATTCTCTATAGTGTGAGTTAATCCTCATCGTGGTTTTTCCCTCATTGGGCTTTCCATGTAAATTTGGTGTTATCATGTTTGTGCATTTGAATTTGATGGTTAATCACTTAATTAGTTTATGTGTTAGTTCTGGTAATTGAATTTAAGGTTATAATCAGTGACAACTGATTCACCCCCCCTCTTAGTTGTCCCATCCAAAAAAGGCATTAGATGAGGATGAAGATAAAGGTTGGAAACCTAGACCTTTCAAGTATGGTATAGATTTATCTAGATTTCTATCATTTTGTGCCATGTTTTCATTATATCCATGTTTAGAAAGGAGTTTGTATCCAAGACCATAACATGCTTCCAACTCGTATGAAGATATTTTATTCCTTTGAGAAGGGTTGGCTTCTTCATGAGCACACAAATAATTGTTAAATTTTGTAAAGTTATGTATCTTCCTCTCATGAGTGATGGGACTTGAAGAGCCCTCATCACCACCATGGGGTGATGTTGTTGATGTAGAACCAAGTTGAGAAAATGAAACACACTATTGTTTTGGTTTAGATTGTGATATTTTGTACTCTCCCATAAAGGAGGGTGTAAAATATAATGAACCATAATCCTCCCTACAACATGTGTTTGAAGATTAATCATTCGTATATGACTCTTTGGACTTTGAGGGTGAGATTTTGGACTCTTCTTTGAAACAAGGTGTAAAATCTAATGGCACCCAATCATCACCTAAGAGTTTTATTTTAGGTGAAATAAAATTTTAATTACCATCAACTTGTATAGGTTCTACCTTTGAGATTGGAATCAAAGTATTAGTTGAGTTGGAAGTGTTATGATCATGTCGAACTTTTGAATTATAGATTTTTTCATCTACTTCAACCATGTATATCTTGTTGTTGTGTTCAAATTTCATATTAGAGTGAAGAGTAGATGGGACTCCTTTCATAGCATGAATCCATGATGGGCTAGGAGAAGGTTGTATGAAAGAGGTCCTGGAATTATATGGATTGGGGTAGGAAAAATACAGGTTCGACCTCAATGGGTAATATGATCATTCCTAATCGTTTCCTATTAACATTGTCAAAGCCATGAATATTAACATCAAGGAGTTGAATAAGCTTCTTGTCCACACCAATTTTATCGAGGAGATCAATGATACAAACATTAAGACCTGCTCCATTGTCTATGAGGGTGTGCCTAACTACATTTTCATTAATTATCACCTTTAACATTAAGGCTTCATGTTTATTTTGGACCTCAAGTGAGGGTAATTCATTTTGAGGGAATGTGATATCTAACTTTGTCACTTGCATACAATCAAATGAGGTTGCTACATCATTCAATTTAACAGAATATTGGATATCATTCTTTTGCAAAATTTCTTGGAGCATCCTATTGTATTTAGGTGATGTTTGAATCAAATCCCAAAGGGGGATGTTTATCAAAGTATGAAGAAGTTTCTCAACAAGATCATTCTCCTTACCACTACACTGAGGAATGTTATGTGTGACCAATTGTGTGATAATTTGGTTACTGTGACACATTTTTACTAGTGAGTTACATTGTAAAATTCAAGTATCTCTTGGAGTTAATTTATGAGGTCCTATGATGGGAGGTGACTTAGGAGGCTCACTAATTAGAGGAGATCCAATTTGTGCATTCATATCCTTAACTGAGTTTCCTAGATGTCCTTCTAGTGAGGTGAGATCTAATGTGAACTTAACATCTTCATATAAGGAAGCCACATTACTATTGTTTGAAATATATGTATCAATTCTATCATCCTCTTGCACCATGATATCTTCCCTAGTAGGAGAGATTTTAGGATAGGAAAAAAATAATTTTTTATGACATTCAATGGTTGGGTCTTCTAAGATATCTTCATCACAAGTAGGGAGGGTATCTAGAGAAGAACAAATATGATTTTCCTACTTATCAATGATGGCATCCTCTTGTTCAATGATGTCTTCCCAAGTAGGAGAAGAGAAACAAATAGGATTCTCATGGATTTCAAAGATGTGTTACTCTAACACAAAAATATCTTCTTCAAAAATATGAGATATATTGGGAGAAGAACAAACTTTATTGTCATGATTTTTTGTGGTTGTATTCTCTTTCACGAAGTTATTTTCATGCACGGGAGATGGATCAATGAAAAACAAGAAAATAGGATAAATGACTTCATATTCATATTCTTGTAACAATAATTTCTTAGAGTATTCAACAAGATCTGAAAATAGAACATGAAGTATGATAACAAGAGACTTTTGTAATGAAAACATGATGTAATAATTGTCCTATAGATTTTAAATGCAACATTTTTTTCCAATTTGCAATGCCTAAACTAAACAAATGATTAGACCTAATGTATACAAAAAAAATTCCTAAAGTTTACTAGAATGAAATAATGGTTTAACAATAGATCTGGGAAGTGCAAAAGACCACAAAAATGCCTAGAAAAATTGGTTTTGATAGGCCCTCAAGGACTCATTCGCCCATGGGCGAATGGGTCCTTGTATAGGGTTTGAAAAAATGAAAAATGCAATTTTTGGGTTATTATTTATGTTCTCTGTTCTAGGTCTTAGAATATAGTTTTTGTGACAAAATTTTCTAGATTTTGTTGTCTAAATGCAAGTGAAATGAATGAAAAATGATGAACAATATGTCACTTTTTAAAAATGCAATTTTGACTCAATTTTTGAATGTGAATGATGAAAAATACACTAATATGCAAGTCCTATTCAAGATAAATGTAATATGCATGGATTTTTTTGATTTTTTTAAATTTTAAACAATGCAAAATCCAAATTTAAAACCTTAAATGAAATGCAACTAATGCAAATTTGAAAACTCTAAATCAAATGCAAAGTAGCGCAATGTAATGCAAACAAATGCAAATCATAGATCTAGGGTTTGAATGAACTCCAATTTTATAAATTTTGATGTACAATGTCAGGTTCACCAAAATGAAACATAGAAAAATAGACGCCAATTAATATGGAATGGGGGAAATGGGGGGTGATGAACCTATCTTTCTATTTTCATTAGGAAATGAGATCCCCACAAAGAATTGACTTACAACCCTTAGGTGAGTCAAATCAATGGGGGAATTTGCTGGTTTCCTTATGATTGAGGACGGGGGTATTAACATGTACATTGGGACAAAAAATTAAAAATAGAAAATAAAATCAATCATTCTGATTCAAACTAGAATCATCAATTTAAAGCATAATATAGATAGAAACCACAAAATTTTGATAGATCTAGAAATGGCAAAGTGATGTGTACTTGCCACAAAATGCAAATTTTGAAGGCTACCTGGGACTCATTTTCCTATAGGTGAATGGGTCCTTGTGTAGAGGTTTAAAATTTGATTTTACAATCTTTGAGCCCTGTGTCTACACTCTTGAATCCCCTAGATTCCACTATCGAAAAGATGAAAATAAATCTAGGATCCAAGTTTCTGTGGCTTGACAACAAAGGTGATAGCAAATGCACTTTTGTAAAATTTCTCTTTTGAGATCTTCAACTTTTCTTGAACCCTTGAACCTACACATGTACAATAGGGAAAAAATTGTTTGTTTTTGGTGGTGGGGGTTTGCCTTGGTTAAACTCTCTTTTGGTAATTAAACCTTGAAATGAAACAATGAAACACGAAAGTAATGATGAATAACAATTTCTATGTTGCAACTCACCAAAACCTTGATTTGAAACCCTTGAATGGAGATCCTTAAAGGACTAAAATATTGATCTTGATCTTGCATGAAATGTATTTAATGGATGTGGATCTTGATACTTGAAATATGGCTTGAATGTTGACTTGGATCTTTGAAACCTGCATCACAATGTTAGCTCCAAAAACATGCATGAATGAACATAACTTTGACATGATGATCTTGATCTTGATTGCTGCTATAGATGCTTGATAAATATGCTCTTCAAAATTCTTGACATTAATATTTTCTCTTAGGATTGATCTCTCAAAAATATCATTGAAAACCTCTCTAGTTGATTTGATAAAATACCTTGTATTAATAGATATCTATCCCTAATTTCCCAAAAATCAAACATTACAAGCTGCCATTGAAATTTGAATTTGGGATAATAAAAATACCACCAAAAAAATATTTTAAATTTTGTTTCAAAGGCCTATGGAGGACCCATTCTTGGGAAAATGGGTTCTAGGTCCCTATTCTTGGAACACATTGCTTAAGGTAATTAATTATGTGTTGGCATTAATTGTTGTCGGGTTTCCCCTTCGGAAAATGTAATTTATTAGGCTTGTAGATGTAAAATAGGGCTTATTAAGGCATAATTAAGTCCAATTTAATTGAGGGGACCCAAACAAAGTGTGAAAATGTAAAGTGTGAATTGCATTTAGATTTCCTCATATCATTAAAATATAGGCAGGTAGGAAAACACAATGGGTTGTGAATTAGTTCATTTTGCTTGTTCAAAACTTAAGGGTGGAGAGTTCGGGGAGGAGTTGCAGTTGGGAGATACATAAAAATAACCAAATTTTGCTGAGGGGTGACCAACTAATTGGGCTATTATATATAGAGGTTTTTACAACACTATGTGGGTTGCAGGTTTCTTAACACCTAGTGTTTTCCAACCTCCGATTATACATGCAATATGATTGTAATGAAAACCTTTTGTTGTTTAGATAATACAAATGTAATGAAAGACACCTTAAAAATATATATCAAATCTTAAATAGACTAAAAAATGTGTTTCAATTTCCTTAGAAGGTTGGAAAATGATATGGGTTGTGATTTTTATAATTCTACTTGTTCTAAGCTCAAGGGTGGAGAGTTCGGGGAGGAGTTGTAGCTAGGGGATACATAAAACTAACTAGATTTAGCTGAGGGGTGATCAACCAATTGGGTGTTTATGTTTAGAGGGTTTTACAACACTACTAGGTTGTAGGTTTTATAATGCCTTGGGTTTTCCTACCTTCAATTACACATAGACAATATGATTGTGATGAAAACCTTTTGTTGTTTAGATAGTACGAAAGTAGGAAAAGGAACCTTTAAAATTTACCAAAATTGTTACTTACAGTATGAATTGCATTTGGATTTCCTAATACATTAAAATATAGGCATATAGGAAAACATAGTGGGTTGTGATTTAGTTCGTTCTACTTGTTCAAAGCTTAGGGGTGGAGATTTTGGGGTGGTGAGTTATTTTTATGTTAAAGAATTTTTGACTTCATTAGGTGAAATCCACTTATAGCATCATATCTCACTTTCTTTGCTCACACAAATTCATATGCAATACAAAATATTTCAATTTTATATACTTCTACATTGCCATTTCCCCATTGCACATACTACACATGCTCCTTCCTAAAATTCTAAAGAGTGGGAAGAATATCTTTAGTTAGAACAATATATATCTCATTAAGTTTGATCTACTTTTCAAGTGTTTTTAGAGAAAATTCCTTTTCAATTTCATAAATTATAGCACCTGTTGCCTCCTATTTTGCATTGTTTCTTCACCTTTGCACATACTACACATGCCCTTTCCTCAATTTCTCAAGAATAGGATGAATCTCTTAAGTCAACACATTATCTATCTCATTCACTATGGTTTTCAATGCAAGTGACCTTCACAATTTATTACAAGTTTGGTTAATAGTTAAAATTGCATTTCAAATTCTTCATATGTTTGATAAATAATTGCACAAAAAAATAAAAACTTGCAAGTTGTATAACACTATGAGTGTTCAATTATTTCCTTCTACTTGTTAAAAGGTAAATGGTTGACAACTTGGGGAGGTCTTGGACGTGGGAGACACATCAAACAAATAAAATCGAGGTGAGGGGTGACTAATTAATTGATTTTTTATGTGTTTAATGGATTCTAAACAATGTGGGGCTTGCACGTTCATAACACCCAATGTTTTCTAATGTGCAATTTCATAGTGGCATAGGTGAAATCTTAGAGTAGACACTTTATAATGGACATTTTTCCTGCTATAACAAATAGTTGGCAGTAAGATATGATTTGTATTAATGGAAAGAGAGTTATATTTCTTAGTTGTGCATGATTTGTTAATTATTGTTTTGTATTCAAAAATTCACTTTACTTTTTTCATCCATAATTTGTGATGGAATATGTAAAAAGAACAAGGAAATGAATTGAGATTTAGTGCAGTAATGAAACAAATGGTTGCCATTCAATGTTATCTACAATATATCATTAGATTTATTATTTCTTTTGTTGGTGTAATTGAGCTATGAGTACTCATGCATTATCCCCATTTGAATAATGTTTCAACCTATGCAAGGAAAGTAAAATTTTCAAAGTTTTGTAGTAGTCAGAGAGTGAAGATAGAAGAAAAACATGACTGTAGACTTCAAAATTGTGAATGTTTGAATGAGATATTGTCATAATCCATAACAAAATATGCGTAAGAAGTTACCCACATATTAACGTGCACCACACCCAACTTGTGCTGTATTTTCTATTGTGTCATTCATTTCTATAGGTGGTAAATACATTTCATTCTTTGTGTTACCATTTTAGGCCACAAACAAAGTTGCAGGTTCAAATAAACATTATGTTGTTGAAGCTGCACAATTAGTAGTTTTTCATGTGTAAGATTTTCTTTTTTTCCTCATTTAAAGTTATGTCAAACAAATGGTTTGATTTGATAACCTTTGTCTACACCTAAAAGATGTATTACTACCTACAACAAAGGGAACCTTTTTCACATTTTAGCCTATGTTCAATCACTCCTTTATCGATTCATTATTTTATCAACAGATGCAAAGAATGTGTTTCTTTTGATATTTCTAGCATCCATAGAAGTAATTACATATTATTATGCATGTTACATTTATAGACTATGTATACAAAGTTGCAGGTTGGACTTCTCATCGTGTTATTCAACTTGTACTTTTTTAGTTCATGCATTGTCATATATACTTTTGATGGTCATGTTAAGTCACCCCAAACAAAAGGTTCGATATCACAACATGCCTACTAAGGTAAAATAGGTTTGTACACCGCATATAATTTGAGCTCTTAGTTTAATTTTCATGCGGGGTTGCGATTTTACTTAGTCTTTATGTCTGCTTGGAGGTTCAACTAGACACCATTTTTTCCAACTCGCATTGGCTTACATCATGGTTGATAGGAAATTTTACACCTTTATTCCTTTCTTGATTGACTCCATTACTGATTCATTATTTTTCCAACATATGCAAAAAACATGTTATTCTTTTGGCATTGTTGGCAACAATGGATGCACATTTTGTGACATAAAAGGTTTTGGTTGCCCTCTAACCTTTTATCTCCATTAATACATACACACACACCACAACCAATGTATCTTCCCAAAATAATTTTTTTTTCAACTGTAGAAGTAATTAAATGTTGTTATGCACGTTACACTCATATGCCACATACAAAGTTGTAGGTTGAACCACTCATCATGTTTTTCAACCCGCACTTTCTTATTTCATGAATTTCCATATGTGCTTTTGTTTCTCATGATGTTAAGCCACCCCAAACGGAAGGCTCAATATCACAACATGCCTACTCAGGTAAAAGAGGTTTGTACAACCCATGTACTTTGAACTCTTAGTTTTATTTTCATGCAGGGTTGCAAACTTACTTGCGGTCTTTATGTCCACTTGGAGGTTGGTGCAGGAGCACCTACAACCATGATGCACAATTTGATGTGGTAAATAGTGTCACGATGAGTTTGAATGAGTCTAGGTTAGTATGGGATGTTAAAAGTTTTTTTCATGTTTAAATAAGGTCTAAAAGACCATTTTTAATGTATTTTGGGTGGTATAGTGTCTTAGGAGTCAAGTTGTTAAAATCATTGCACAAAAATGCAAATAATGTCAAGTGCAAAACAAAAGTTGTTAGAATGCAATTTAGGGAGTATGGGGAGATTAACATTTTAAAAGGAAGTTGAGGAAGTTAGCAGTTGGTTTTTGATTCAAAAATGTATTTAAAGGCTCTTGAAGGCTTGGGCCTAGTTGGTGAAGTTTTCATTTTGAAGTTTTCCATCAATCAACAACACATTTTGCTGCTAATTCACTGGTTTTTTGTATTTCTCTTCTTCTGTACGGACTGTACAGACTCACAAATGATATAAATTCCATTATTTGGTGTATTCTTATGAATTATCTTTCAATTGAACTCCTTTTTAGAGTCTAACTTTAAATTTTGTGGAAGATTTCTTCACTTTTCTTGAATTGCCTGTGATAGACCAGTGAAGGCTCTGTTTGGGAACTTAATTATGTAATTTTCCATTCCATTTACTGTCTCCATCTATGTCTTGATGGAATGGAATAATTAATTGGTAGGATAGGTTTTCTTTTGTTTTGAATGCAGGGAATATAAGTTGTGTGAAGTTGGAGTGTAGCCCTAGGGTCTTATATGGTGTTTGCATGGTGAAATGAAGGAACCAAAGTGGGGATTTGACAAACTATCAATGGGACTGGTCTTGTGATGGATTCCTAAGTTTCGACAAAGTAAGTGAAAGGTGTTTGATGTATTTTTTTGGTCTGAGAAGCCTAGTAGATTGTAGTTTGAACAAATCCTTGTGTTTTACATGTAATTTGAGGGTTTTGGAGTACGATATCATAAAGGACATGAAATTGTCAAAGGACTGTGGATTTGGGTGTTTTGTAACACATTTGATGACTTTCAAAAGAGTTTGAGGGGAAAATAGAAGTTTAAGAGGCACTTTCTTTGTAATTTAGGGCTAATTTAGTAGCCTAATTTAGGGGCGATGTATTGGTTTTTGGTGTTGTTGCAAAGAAGTCTCTAGAAACCTTTTGTGGTTGTTGAGTTGGATATGTGGGAAGACTTAATTGTGATTTATCAGGCCTTGGTACAAACTTCTCCAAAAGATAAGCCCATTTCTTGTGTTTTGAGGGCTAGAAACCTCTTGTTGGGTGTTTTGGTAAAGTTAAGTGTTTTGTGTCAAGGGAAGATTTCCTTGGTTGAATTTGATCATTTGGAGTTGGAAAGTGTGTTTCACCACCTTGTATTGCCTCAAAGTGCTATCAAAGCTTTAGGAACAAGATCTGTTGTTGGTGGTTTGTTTGACTTTTTTAGGATAGAAGAAGGTTGATTGGTGAAGATGCCTCCGAAAGGTGTTGGTGCTGTAAGGGAGTTGCAAGATCTAAAAGAGAAGCATGCTAAGCTTCTAGAATTTCATAATGCAGTTTTGGAAAGGCTTTCTACCTTGGAGACAAGGAAAAGGAGAGAAGTAAATGAAGAGAGTGAAATAGAAGAAGATGAGGATGTTGATGAAGAATTGGACCTTGAAGATTAGAGGATGGTAAAGATGCTCAAAGTAGTGAAAGGTGATTCTCATAAGGTAAAATTTGATCTTCCTCTTTATGGTGGTAATTTAAATGAAGAACTACTTGATTGGATTGCTACTATGGATAACTACTTTGAAAGTGAGGATATTTTAGAAGGACAAATGGCGAAGGTGGGAAAAAAAGCTAAAAGGACATGCTCTTCTATGGTGGGACTATGAGTAAGTAGAGAGAAGAAAACAAGGAAAATCAAGGATTACTTCTTGGGACAAGATGGTGCAAAAGTTGAAGGGTAAGTTTCTTCCAAAAGATTATGAAGTTTAGTTGTATAAAAAGTTGCAAGGTCTAAAACAAAAAGATTTAGATGTCAAGTCCTACGCTGATGAATTTTACAAATTAAGCATAACATCTAAAAGGGATGAGGATGAGGCTAAAAAGGTGGCTAGATAAGTAGGTGGTTTGAGGTTTAATATTCAAGATGAAATTGTTTTTGCTAACCCAAAATTTGTTGAAGAATGTTTTCAATTAGCAATCAGGGTGGAGGAAAAGCTTAAAAGGATACAAGAGAAAGTAGTTAGAGGAAGAGGTGCTACTAGTGTAGTAGGAAGAGGAATAATCGCTACACCAAAGTAGCCAAGTGAAGAACAAGAAGGAGTAAATAAAGGTAAGGAACAAGGTGTTGATACTAGAGGTGGTTTTAGAGGTAGAGAAAGGTTTAGTGGTGGAAGACATTCTAATGTTTTTGTAGGGAGATGTTATAATTGCAATGAATTTGGTCATCCTTCATGGAAGTGTCCTAAGAAGGATGGTAGTTCTTCAAGTGGTGAAAAGAGGATTGATAGGAGGGAACAATTGGTTTAAGAGGAGGAGTGTGAAAGCAATCATTCTACAATTTTGAGGGATACTCCTGAAACATGGGAGATGCTGATGGTGAGGAAGATAGTATTGAAGGAAGCAAAAGAGGTGGAGCCATTACAAAGGAAGAGTCTTTTCAAAACTAATTGTAAGTGGAAGGATAAGGTATGTAGAGTTGTAATTGATTCTGGATCAACTAAAAACATGGTGTCTTATGAGATGGTGAATAAGCTAAATTTGAAAAAAATACCTCATGAATTGCCTTATAAAGTTTCATGGTTAAGTGATGGAAAATATTTATTGGTGAATGAAAAGCCAGTGGTTAATTTTCAGATTGGAGGTTATAGTGATAGTGTGGTTTGTGATATTCTTCCCATGGACTGTTGTCACCTACTCTTAGGCAGACCTTGGCAATATGATAGGAAAGCCATGTATGATGGAAGAGAGAATACCTACACCATAGTGAAAGATGGTTGTTATTTTGTGTTAAATCCACTTGTGGAAGATGAGAAAGGTAAGGAAAAGGTAATAATGTGTGGAAAGAAAGAGTTGATAAATGTTGTAAAGGAAACCAAAAATTCTTATGTGGCAATCTATCCTAAGACTGAGAATGTAGGGACAATAGGGGTAAAGGAAAAAATAGGGTTGAGACAAGGTTTGCTAGTGAATAATCAAGAGAGTGTTATGGTAGGGACCATGGAGTGTCCTATAATTAAGGAAAAGGTGGAGAAACAAACAAGTTGTGCAGGTAACAAAGTACAAAAGCCTAATGTGACAGTGATAGGGAAAGTTAATGTGACAATATAGATAAGGCAAGCAAAACATGGCAATAAAGACAACTACAAGCAATGAAATGACATAAGGAAGAGGACAATACATGAAGTAACTAATCATTGTTTGTGTGTAGGTACAAGTGTAGGAAGAAAAACAAGTTTGGAACAAGGAATGGGAAAAGAACAAACACTAGGTCTAAGGATAAATATGAAGACTTATCCAAGTGTAAGTACAATTCAAAGTGTAGGGAAGTATGAAGGACAAAGCATGGTACAATGGAAAGAGTTTATGAACTAGAGGTATCTAAATGAAGCTTGGACAAGTTGGTATCAACCTCGAATCATGAGGCATGAGTTTTTTCTAGTGGGGTTGTATGGTGTAGAAGCACCTACAACCATGATGCACAGTTTGATGTGGTAAAGAGTGTCATGATGAATTTGAATGAGTCTAGGTTAGTATGGGATGTTAAAAGTTTTATTAATGTTTAAATAAGGTATAAAATACCATTTTAATGTATTTGGGGTGGTATAGTGTCTTAGGAATCAAGTTATTAAAAGCATTGCACAAAAATGCAAATAATGTCAAGTGCAAGACAAAAGTTGTTAGAATGCAGTTTAGGGAATATAGGGAGATTAGCATTTTAAAAGAAAGTTGAGGAAGTTAGCCATTGGTTTTTTATTCAAAAATTTATTTAAAGGATCTTGAAGGCTTGATCCTAGTTGGTGAAGTTTATATTTTGAAGTTTTCCATCAATCAACAATGCATTTTGCTGCTAATTCACTGGTTTTCTATATTTTTCTTCTTCTGTACGGACTGTACAGGCTCACAAATGATATGAATTCCATTATTTGGTGTATTCTTATGAATTATATTTCAATTGAACTCCTTTTGAGAGTCTAACTTTAAATTTTGTGGAAGATTTCTTTACTTTTTTGGAATTGCCTGTGACAGACTAGTGAAGGCTTTGTTTGGGAATTTAATTATGTAATTTGCTATTCCATCTACTGTCTCCATCTGTGTCTTGATGGAATGGAATAATAAATTGGTAGTATAGGTTTTCTTTTGTTTTTAATGTATGGAATATAAGTTGGGTGAGGTTGGAGTGTAACCCTAGGGTCTTATATGGTGTCTCCATGGTGAAATGAAGGAACCAAAGTAGGGATTTGGAAAACTATACATGGGACTAGTCTTGTGATGGATTCCTAAGTTTGGGAAAAGTAAATGAAAGATGTTTGATGTATTTTTTTGGTTTGAGAAGCTTGGTAGGTTGTATTTTGAACAAACCCTTGTGTTTTACATGTAATTTGAGGGTTTTGGAGTATGATATCATAGAGGACATGAAATTGTCAAAGGACTGTGGATTTGGGTATTTTGTAACACATTTGATCATTTTCAAAAGAGTTTGAGGGGAAAATGGAAGTTTAAGAGGTACTTTCTTTGTAATTTAGGGCTAATTTAGTAGCCTAATTCAGGGGTGATGTATTGGATCTCGGTGTTGTTGCAAAGAAGTATCTAGAAACCTTTTGTGGTTGTTGAGTTGGATCTATGGGAAGACTTAATTGTGATTTTTCAGGCCTTGGTATGACCTCCAAAATATAAGCCCATTTTTTGTGTTTTGAGGGATAGAAACCTCTTGTTGGGTGTTTTGGTAAAGTTAAGTGTTTTGTGTCAAGGGAAATTTTCCTTGGTTGAATTTGATCATTTGGATTTGGAAAGTGTGTTTCACCACCCTGTATTGCATCAGAGGTTCAACTAGACATTGTGTTTTCCAACTTGCATTGGCTTACATCATGGTTGATAGGAAATTTTACACCTTTATGCCTTTCTTGATTCACTCCATTATTGATTCATTATTTTGTCAACAAATACAAAAAATGTGTTATTCTTTTGGTGTTTCTAGTAGCAATGGATGCACATTTTTTTACATGCAAGGTTGTTATAAAAGGTTTTAGTTTTTCTCTAACCTTTCATCTCAGTTAACACATACACATGCATCACAACCAATGTATCTTCCCAAAATTAAAAATTTGTTATTGCAACTGTAGAAGTAATTACATACTATTATGCACGTTACACTTGTATGCCACATAAAAAGTTGTAGGTTTAACCACTCATCGTGTTGTTCAACCTGCACTTTTTTATTTCATGAATTCCCAAATGTGATTTTTCTACTCATGTTAAGTCACCCCAAATGGAAGGCTCAATATCACCACATGCCTTCTCAGGTGAAATAGGTTTGTACACCCCATACACTCTAAACTCTTAGTTTTATTTTCAGGCGGGGTTGTGAATTTACTTGTGGTCTTTATATCCACTTGGAAGTTCAACTAGACACTATTATTTCCAACATGGATTGGCTTACATCATGGTTGATAGAAAATTTTACACCTTTATGACTTTCCTAATTCACTCTATTATTGATTCATTATTTTGTCAACATATGCAAAAAACATGTTATTCTTTTGGCATTGTTGGTAGCAATGGATGCACATTTTATGATATAAAAGACTGTCATAAAAGGTTTTGGTTTCCCTCTAACCTTTCATCTCAACTAACACATACACATGCACCACAACCAACATATCTTCCCAAAACAAAATATTTGTTGTTTCAACTGTAGAGGTAATTAATAACTGTTATGCACGTTACACTTGTACGACACATACAAAGTTGTAGGTTGATACACTCATGTTGTTCAACCTGCACCTTTTTATTTAATGAATTTCTAGATGTGCTTTTTTTGCTCATGTTAAGTCACCCAAAATGGAAGGCTTGATATAATAACATGCTTGCTTAGGTAAAAGAGGTTTGTACACCCCATATACTATGAGCTCTTAGTTTTATTTTCATGCGGGGTTGAGATTTTACTTGCAGTCTTTATGTCCACTTGGAGGTTCAACTAGACACTTTTTTTTCTAACCTAAATTGGCTTACATCATGGTTGATAGGAAATTTTACACCTTTATTCCTTTCTTGATTCTCTCCATTGTTGATTCATTATTTTGTCAATAGATGCAACAAAAATGTTATCCTTTTGGTTCTGCTGGCAATAATGGATGCATATTTTTTTACATAAAAGGTTGTCATAAAATGTTTTGGTTTCCATATAACCTTTCATCTCCATTAAAACATGCACATGCACCACAACCAATGTATCTTCCCAAAATAGTACATTTCATATTGCAATTGTAGAATTAATTACATACTCTTATGCACGTTACACTTGTTTTCCACATACAAAGTTGCAAGTTGAAATACTCATCGTGTTGTTTCTCAAACAATACAACTTTAATTCAAAAGGATGGATGGTTTTCACAACCTTCCTCTTTAGGTAAAATAGGTTTGTGTGCCACACTTAAAATGGACTCATCATTGAATGCCCACATATGCTTGCGATTGTGTCATCATTGTCTATGTACACTTGTACGTTGAGCTAAACACTTCGATTTCCAAGCCGTATTTGTTTCATATTTTATGCCTAAATTGATTCAATCTATCACTTAAATTATTTTTCTCAAAAGAAGTTGGAAACATCCTATTGGTTTCACATTGGTGGCAGCAATGCAAGCACATTTTATTTACGTTCAATGAATAATTTCTTTCTTCTATTTGACATAATCTACTCTAATTTTAAATGTTCATCCAATTACTACCTTACCTAGAATGGGGAGAGGCTTGAAATGGAAAAAGGAAGATGAGTTGGAGGTGCAATTTTGACGGGATGGATGCTCTCATTTTTCCTCTTGCAATTTGGAGTGAAATCCTATTGCCATCGAAAAGGATGGGGTCACTGACCTTGTCACAACAATTTCTCATAGTAGACTCAATGATTTTTGTTCATGGAAAAGGGTTCCTTGAGGTTTTGAAGATTCATTTGTTCACATGAAAAAGAGAGAGAAGAAGAACATCATGTGTCCCATCAACAATAAAAATTATAACAAAACAATTAAGTGGCATATGTTTGTACCTTTCAACATTCATGTGTATGGTCCAATGATATTTTATTCTCTCTTGCTTGAAGATGATGGGATGATGCTTTCTTTATATCTATTGGTGTGCATACAGTCCTGAAGACCAGAGAACAAGCCTCCACAATAGAAAAGACAAAAAATGTTTATAAAAAGTGAGGTTGTCTATGCCACTTCATTGCAAAGGTTATGTATGGTAGACCCAATTTTGTGTACTTGATCTTCAAAGAAATGTTTCACTTCCATGTCAATGGTGAATTTTTCCATGGAAAATATAACACAATTAGAGACTTGCATGTCAGGTTCACCCCTAATCTATCCATAGAATGCAAAAACTACATTGAAAGCCTTTTGCTCATGGACATGAGTGTCGATGCAATAATGGAAAAATACCTCATTGATCCTATTTTATATGGAATGATGAGTAAGAGAGATGAATTCTTTGTTGGATGTTGTGGTTGTGTTGTTTATATGTGGTTGTCATTGATGTCAACACTATTGGCATCAATGTCTTAGAGGCTATATATGTCGAGGGAATTGAGAAAATTGTAATGAAATAAGTTGCAGGTTGTCAGTGGCAAAGTGAAGTTCAGTCTATTTGTGAGTTCAGTACATTGATGACCAGAGGTTTTGGATTAAAGGTTTTCTTGTTGAGTATATCTAGTTTATCCATGTTAAGTTTTAGAGATACGCTTGAAGATTTGTTCGTGTTATGAAGATTTATATTCTGATAGTTTTTTTGTTGCTTTAGTTGGTGTTCCTAAATGAAGATGATGTGATTTTAGTAAGGTTAGTTGTTGTGGATGCATCTCTGGTGATTCAAGATGTTTGTGGACATTTCTAGATCATTCTCTATTTGTGTTGCATGTCCACATTGATCGTTGTGCTTGAGATTTAAGATTTTCTCTTACATGTTCATGCTTTTCATATTCTTAGCCGACATGGTGTTGTAGTGTGTTGTGGATCTTCGAGGATTAATTTTTGAAGGTGGTTCATGTTTGAGAGTTTTATTTTGGGTCTTCACTATGTTGTGGCCGACCTTGGTTGATTCACATTAATAATCTTTAATGTTTTAGGCCAACAGTTTGTATTCATTTTATTATTTCATTAAGGATGACTTGTAGCGATGTAATTTCTTGTTGCGGATATATATATGCAATTGCTTTATCATTTGAAGGCATGTGTATGTAAAGTGTGTGAGTTCTATGTGTGAATATTGTTTAGATATTTCAAAGGTAGAAGTAGAGTGTGAAGAGTGAAGGAGAGTGAAGAAGTGTTCATGTGCTTAACCGAAATTGTAATAAGGCATTAGCAAATGCTATCTTTCTCATGAGTTCAAATCTTGTGGATGTAATTCAAATATTTGTAAGACAATGTGTCATCCTTTTGTAATTGAGCAGTGAGCTCTAGGCAGTGTGCTTGAATGCATGTGCATTACCCATTCATATTTCTTTGTACTTTTAACAAGGTATAATCTTGTGGACTGACCTCCACCATGGTTTTTCCCCTAAAAAGGTTTCCACGTAAAAAATATTGGTGTTATGTGTGTTCTGATGTGTTGTTGATTTATGCTTTCATGGTTATTGATCAGATTTGAGAATAAGATTAATAAGTGGAATAAGTTTAAATATTTGGGGCAACTGATTCACCCCCCTTCTTAGTTGTCTTCCCTTGTATTTCCAACATTCTTGACAAAAAAGGATGCAATGAATGCTTGGAAAAAGGTCCACTCTATTCACACATAGAAACACAAATAAATTTTTTCAAGTATCATAATGTGGAATGCATAAGACAAGGATAACTTCTACTTTAAACAACCCCATGGAATTGAGACACCTTTTGCTATTGGGGTTCAAACTCCATGGATTCTGGATATGATGATTCACCACTCACACAATTCAGTCATCTCCATGGATTCCACATTTTCCACTAACAAATATGGGGTGAGGCATTAGAAACATCGACGAATACTAATTGGTAGTACTAATTATTGAAACATGGGGAAAGGGAAGCCTTTGAGTTTTCACCTTAAAGTTTGACACCTTTCCCAAATTTCATTGGAATGTTTGTGATGTGTGTAGAATGGTATGTGATGGGAGTTTGATGGATTTGGACAAGATATGTGATTGAATTACAACCTGATAGGCGAGTCAACGAACCCTTAACCAAATGTAGAAATGTTCTAAGGATGAAATGCAAGGATCTAATTTTCCTAATGACACAAATTACTATTCTTATAAAAATACATAAGATTTGAGAAGTCACAAAAGAAATTAGACTATAGAATGGATTGAGCAAGACACTGTTCACTCGTGATTCAAATTTGGAGCTAAAAGGGTAGGACATAGGTGCCCTAGGAACCACTGTCTTTGTAGGGAAAATTTAGATCTATTTTCATAGTCCTCTAGTGTTAGATTAGAGCTTCCATTTCCCACTTGTTGTACTTTCAGATCACTATTAGATAATTTTATAATTGAGTGTCTGGGTGATCCCACAATACTGGTTTACAATTTTTGGCCAAACTGGACACTGAAATTATTATTTTGAACTAAATCTTCACATTTGGGCACCTATAGTGGCTAAACTGTGAGGAATTTGAAGATGATGCAAAATAGAGTCTCGTCACATTTTGTCTATAGATTTTAAAAATATTCTTTTGAAAATTTTTGGAATTAGATTGCACTTCTTTTCCATCTCCCATGAGAATTAGTTTTTCTTTTTAGAAAGAACATTTTTAAAAAAGTGGCACATAGTATAATTGCATAACTTTTTCAATAGAATAAAATTCTAATTCTTCCGAAATTAGATTTGTAACCGATTATCTGAATTAGCTTCCACTTGGTTGAATGTTTTATCAAATATTTTTCTTTAATCAAGTTTCGAAGTCAAACCAATTACAATTCGGACATAAGCCATTATATAACCACGTAGCTTTTTGTATATATCCAAATTCTGTTTTTATTGGATCGAGGACTTCGTATTTGGTGCACTCATATTTTCATTTTTTTACTGATGGTCTACTATTTTTTTCCACATATGCAAAATAGAGAACTTCATTTTAGATGAAAAACTTATGTTTAATAAAACTTAAAAAACATAATAAAACCAAAACATATTAAAATTATATTTGTTAGATAGCTCGTTCTGAGAACTACTTGATTCTAGTTGGGTTTGTGAATATTCCTCCATTTTCATCCTCAACCCGATCTTTGAAGTGTAAAAATTTAGGTTTTTTCTGTGTTTTAGGGGGAGAATGAGGAATAAGGGGGTTCATATGAACCCCTAGGGGTTCACTTGAACTAGGGTTCACTCGAACCTTGGTTCAAGTGAAACACCCTCAATATGCATTTCCTTTTTTTATTTTGGGTGGGAAATGTAGGCCTAGTAATTAATGGGTTCGCTCAAACCCTAGTTCGGGAGAACCCCTTTTGGGTTTGGTCAAACTTGTAGGGTCATTCAAACCCCTAAAACCATTTTTTCTCAGTTATCCTTCCTCCATCAAATTGTAAACCACTATTGTGGCTTCACCCTTCCATGATTTCTCAAGGTGTAGGGTTTCAATTGCAACAAGGAATATTGGATCTTCAATATTCCTTCAATCCTCTTCAGACTTGGAACCTACACATTCAAAGAGAGAAGAAAGGTTGGGCCATTTAGGGGCTTTCCTTAGTCAAATATCGTGTTATTGTTTCTACTTCCATAATGGAAATGCCAATGATAAATGGATAAATGATAGGAAGGAATGATGAATCAACAAAGTTCTACAACTCACCAAACTTTAATGGTTTCCTTGAGGGACTAAAGTCATACACATCTCCTCAAGGTCTCATTCTTTCTTTCTTGATTGCTTGAATGGATTGAATTGCTTGGAGACCTACAAAGACTAGCCTTCACAAACAATATGAGAACATAAACCTGAACACACTCACATACATTTTGACATGATGTTTAAATCTTGAATTGCTACAATAAATCCCTGAAAATCTACCCTTGACTTGTTGAATAATTCTCCTTGCAATTGCTTGATCATAAACTCTTCAATTCACTAGATAATTTCTTGTTAATGTTCAAATGATGTAATAACTAGGTATTTATATGCTATTATTATAATTTCCTAAAAATTAAATCTTGACAATTGAATTTAGATATTTAAATTTCAAATAATAAAATTCCAACACCGACATATTTGGATTTGGAGCCAAAATAGGGGGACATAGGTGCCCTAGGCGCTAGTGTCCCAGGCCTATTTTCTAAAGTTTAAGGAGTCAAGGGAAAAACATTAAATGATAACATTTGTTTTAAAATACATTGTGGAATGCATGATTTCATAAATTAAGTGTTTAATTATGTCCAATAACTTAAAGGGGAGCCAAACATAGTGTGAAATTCTCATGGGTGACAATTTACGATGCTACATTTAGCCCCCAATTTAGTGAGAGTATGAACTTATTCTCAAACTCACACTAAAGTAGAAAATATATGTCAAGAGGGGTTTGAATGTACAAATGTTGAAGAGATAGGATGACTAAGGATCAAAGGGGAGTGCACAAGTCCCCAAGATCTAAGATCCCATGGAAAGACAACATAAGCACAAAGGAACACACATGTATGAAATGCAGCAAGAAAACATACAAAAACATACATAATGTCAAAATTAAATGCAATAAGAGGGGTATGGATAATCATGGGCACAAAGCTATGTATACAGGATCACCAAAGGTGTTCATGACTCATAGATTAGAAAATTAGATATTCTAGATTGAATCACAAACATAAGGCAACACAAACTAGTGAAGTCCACTATTCACTGGGTGAGCCTCCAAGACAAAGTAGAAAAATGAGAAGCACAGAAGGTCTAGTGAAGTTTGATATTTAGTAGGTGTGTACCAATGACCACACCAAGGATTATACTCCTTGATAATTCTCATAAAGTGCTACAAAAATACTCAAAATGTTGTACCAACACAACACTAAGGTCAATGTGTATGAACAAAGTGAAGAAAAAAGAGAGTCAATGTCAATGCATCCCTAAGTCCAACATGTGAATAAAGTGGAGCCAATAATGCTATTATATGCCCCCACCTTAAAGAAATTTCTAAACACCCTATTGTAAGCAATTACTTTTAGTTAGAAAAATGATAAATTTCATGCAATAAAAGGTCACAAGAGCTTATTTGGTATATGTTTCCAAATAAAACTACATCCTAATGAGTTTGCCCCTAAATGCAATGTTACAAAAACATAAAAATATAAGCATATAATGGAT
This sequence comes from Sequoia sempervirens, assembly GCA_007258455.2. Lineage (NCBI taxonomy): Eukaryota > Viridiplantae > Streptophyta > Pinopsida > Cupressales > Cupressaceae > Sequoia > Sequoia sempervirens. The sequence continues at coordinate 121,987 of VDFB02019220.1, forward strand.
CCATGGATCTAGGGTTGATATCGTCTTTCTTCTGATCTGATATAATAGAGGCTAGGATAACATCATTCCCCAAATACTCATGGAACAATGAACACACAATGGAAAGACACATAGAGAAAATAAATAGAATTTTTGGGTCAACATGGAAGATACCTGAATGTCCCAAACCTTGCATCATCCCCAAAAGTAAAATACAAGACATAAATATTTATGACATATAGAAGAATAGAGATACAAATAGAAGAATGCCATAATAGATTTGTTTCCTTTGTATCCTTGCACCAATGGAGCAACAAGGGTCCTCCAAAGAAAACTCAAAAACACAAAGTCACACCAAGAAACATGACATGGGAGATCACATCATGTGCAAGAAAACACAAATAACACACAAAGAAAATACAAAATAATGGCTACTGTACATGTGAGCTAAACTAAAGAAAAGTGGCTTGCATCAATATTTCTCATCCTTATAGGAAGGGTAGAAAAGCAACTAAGGTACTACATCACAGGGTACCATACTAGAACATCACTAGGTTCAACATGTAGTTGGGTCCACTCTCATTAGGAGGATCATCATGATTTCCCCATATAAATTCATTTAAAATTACATATTAAACTCATTATGTGTTGGTGTAATTAACTATTTAAGTCCTTCATAAGTTTACTTGGATTTTATTTAAATTAACTAGGTTGTATTTTATTATCTTTATCTTATCAAGCTATCTTGTTGCTCAAGATAAAATTTGGTTGTTGCATGCTTGCCTTTTATAAGCAAGCCTCTTCTTGTACATTTGTATCAATTCAATCATCAATCAATCTTGCATATTGATATAGCAAGCATTCTCGCCATTATCTCTCTTGTGGAAGCATTTTGGTCTAGCAACTGATTCCTGGTTTCTAACATGGTATCAGAGCTTCCAGGGTTGCAGACTCCTTCCCGGATCTGAGGGTTTCGATACGGCTTGAGATATTTCTTGGGTCTTGATTGGGAGTTTCAATAACCTCATGATTTGAGATCAAAAGGTTCCTAAAATGAATTTTATTTGTAGAATTAGTCTATTTTTGGATAAAAGTTGTTTTTTGAGGCAAATTTTTTGCTGGAGCTTGATGCACAATGTGGTGCAGATTTTCTCATTTTCACAAAATAATATTTTTGAAAATATTTTTATATGATATTGTGTTAAAATTTACAGGAAAATTTATTATATTGTTCGGAAAAATATTTTTCAAATGAGGTTTTAAAAAATTGAGCCACATTCTATGCTTGAATTACATTTGGTGATTTCATACATCGTAATGCAGGTACCAGGTCTAGTCATCACATGGAATAGAGATCTTTTGTGGAAGTTTAATCATCGATCATTATCACATTATCATTAAAGGATCCATCGCTAAAGGTGTTGTCAATGGGTACTTCTTTGTCGCACAATACCATCTACGGTGGTCAGCTATCATCGAGGGTTTCTCCACTTCCCAGTACCTGTCATCGGCAGATTTATTAAGACCGACGGTTTGTAAGCCATCTGATCGCTGAGTACATCATTCATCGGCCTTTATTGTAGGGTACGAGGTCAGATTCATTGCTTTGGTCTCACTGGTCACATCAGCCTGTCTTATATGCCCTTCCGACAGGCGGTACTCTGTATGTTCCTTGAGCATCATTGGCACGGGCTTTATTCCCTCAATTCGATTGGGCACGATCTATGGCTTACATCTACTGTCATTGTATGGTACAAGCTCCCTCAAAGTCACCTAGTACGTCGGCATTATTTGTACCATCGAAGTCTTTTCTTGGCATCACATCCGGTCGGCGATCATTGTGGGCACAAATCAGATCAATGAGGTTTTGATTTCATCCGCAAGCCTTGTGGTGAAAACTTTGGTATATGGTTTGCAGCCCTGTCAGATCCTCCGTCGGCGTTCAAAATTCCATTAATATCAGCATACGTTTTACCTGATTTTTTGGCATATTCTCTTTATCGGGATTTTTGCATGGATATATTTTCCCTAATTTTGGTTAGTTATTTTTAAAAAAGAGGGCAAGATTTTTTGTAAAAAAAATGCTTTCTATTTTTCTTAAAAAAAAAATGACGGGTTTTTTTGGAGATTTTTAAAAGTTTTCTATGAAACTTATTTATTTCCAAAAAGAGGAAGAAGCCAACAGTGAGTCAGCCCCAAGATATTTTGCAAAGATTTTTTTCATCTCCAAAGCTGCGACAAAGGAGTTGCTTTCTGATTTTGTGCAGGAATTTGTTCTTCTCTCATCATGGATTTTCCAAAAGTTGTACTTCTAACTCCATTTAATTATCATGAGTGGAAATCTCAGATGGAGTTGCTACTGTTAAAGTTGAAGCTGCAACAAATCACTTTTGGTCAAGATCCAGAACCACGGGGAGCAAAAGAGAAAAGAAAATGGTTTGATAGAAGAGATGAAGCCCTTGGTAATCTTCTTTTGTCCATTTCTCCAGATCTTAGATATCATGTTGAGTCTTGCACACATCCTCATGAAGTTTGGACTACTTTAGAGAGCCTCTTTGGTAAGCCAGACAAGCTAAGGAAATTTAAGTTGGAAAATGAACTGATGGGTCTTAATCCTTTAGATTTTGACAATATTCAAGACTTTTTCTCTAAGCTCAACTCTCTTAGATTGCAGTTATCAAAATGTGGGGTTGTTAAAGAGGATGAACAGATGATACTTTCTGTTCTTGCTAAGCTTGGTTCTTCATATTCTATGTTTGTTTCTACTTTCTATGCTACAATGGATGCTCTTGGAAATACATATAAAATTCCTTCTCTTGATGAATTTGTTGCACAACTCACAAGGGAACAAGCAAAGTTGATGCACATGGGTACATTGAAGTCTTCAACATCTCAAGCTCTTATTGCGAATGATACAAAGGATTCAAGTGGCAAAGGAAAGAAGCACAAAAAGGAAACCAAGTCAAATGAGCAAGGTAAAGATTCTCCTTCACATGGCACTCCTGAGTCCTCATCCTCTTCAAAAGAGGAATCATCAAAAAAGAAGTCCAAATGTGCATATTGCAAAAGGTTAGGACATGATGAGCATAGATGTTATAATAAGAAGATTGATGAACTCACACACCTTCTTCAAAAGAATAACATTCAGCTGCCCTCATCAGTGTCTTCTACTTCTTCTTCACCATCACAATCGGTAGCTCCATCATCATCATAGTCAGAGAACACAACATCCACTTCTGGGCTACATAATATGAAAGGGCATGCACTCTTGGCCTCTGCAGGTCCTAATTCTCAAGGATGGCTTCTTGATTCAGGGGCATCTCATCATATGGCATCTTCAAAGGAAATGTTCTCTTCTTTTGAGCCCTGTAATTCACCTCATATTTTGATGGGTAACAATACATTCATGACACTAAGTGGGAAGGGTTCTATTGGTATTGGGGAAGGGAATTTCAATGATGTGCTTTGTGTTCCTTCTTTGACCACTAATCTCCTTTCTATTTATCAAATTACTCATGGGGGTCAAGGTAAAATAGTTGAGTTCACTCTTGATAGGGTGTATATAAGGGAATTGGAGACTAGGGATATTGTTGCAATCGAGATGGTTGATCATTCATCTCAAGTATATTATTTTTCACATTTTGCTTCAAAAGCTGATAATGTTCCTTTGACTACATCACACACTCCATTGAGTGTGACCCATATTAGTGAGGAGAAGTTTGGTCATCTACACCTTGGTATTTTAGAGACCTATGCTGAGCTTCCTACACCTCCACCTCCTGCTTCTTCAGCCATTGTTGCTTCTGTTCAGCAAGATAATCATAGTTTTTTAGATCTTGCTTTGTGGGATGATTATTTGACAGGGATTTCTAACTTGTTCCTAGAGTCTCATACTACAGATTTGGAGGACACACTTGAGGGGATTTCTCTCCTCTTTGATGACAATTTCAGCACAACTGTTACACCATCTTCTTTGTCTTTGGAGATTGATATTCACGAGTCTCCTCCATCACTTGATTTATCATGTTTCTTGGTTGAGTTTGACCATGATTATGTTGTGGCTCATTCAAGCTTGGAGGCTCCTACTCAATTTTCAGAGGCATACATGTTGCGCGTTCATTCTTCCTCCTTTCAGTTGGATATGGAGTGGCTTCTTCATCATCTTATGGATTTGTTTCTTCCTAAGGGGAGATGTGTTGCTTGCAGACATTGGGTCCTCTTTTGTTTTCAAGCATTTTTCATTGGCTTTGGAGCTTCTTTAGCATGTAGAGGATATCTTATCTCATCACTTACCTCTTATGGGGGGGTCATTTATTGTATATTCA
>VDFB02019220.1:126390-252203 GCA_007258455.2 Sequoia sempervirens
AGAGGGTAGAGGGTTTAAGGGTTTAGGGTTTAGGGTTTAGGGTAGAGGGAAGAGAGATAGAGGGAGTGAGTGAGTGAGAGAGAGATACCAAATACTTATTGATAACCATAAATCTTTGATATCTCTACCTTTTATATTCAGCACATATGGACTAATAGTTGAACACAAAAAAATCTATTTGTTATAAAAACAACACATAATGATTTAAAATACAACTTATACTGAACAAAAATAGACCAATAGTTGAACACTAAAACTTTTTGAAAATCCTGCACATGTAATGGGAAAATACATGTTATTTATTGTGCTCACCTTTTATATTTATGATAGGACAAACTATTAATATAAAATTATCCAATGCTTGTACATTGCTACCCCAATTTTTGTACACATAAGAACAATATTTTTTCACTATGATAACAATACTTGTTTCAATGAGTGTCTTATTTTATTAAATGAGCATTTTATATTTTAAATGGTATACTTATAGTGGAGAGTTGTGATATTTTATTTGAAATAAAAAAAATACTTATTTCACTTCTTCATGAATGTATTTATGTTTTTTTCATATAACATTTAGATGTTCTCATGTGTTCAAGTATGGGTCCATTTTTTATCAAAATTTGGTTTTTTCTTTATTTACATTTGGATTTTTTATTTACAATATATAGTATAAATATGTGGTAAGACTGGCTATTATCACTAGCATACCTATATTTTAAAAATATATGTAAAGTACGTCGAGAGATATCCTTCTTCTGAAGATGCTTATTTTTAATCAATTGAACCTTAACCCAAATTGAAGCTTAACCCCAACCATAAAGCTATTTGAACCCTAATTGTAACCCTATTTGAAGCTGGTTCGGATTACAGGCTCATAGATAAGGAAATTTTCCCTAGAAGAGTGTCTTTCAAGTTTGAAAAAGTGTAGATGGAAAACTCAAACTTTGAAATGATTGTCACTGACTCTTGGCTCACCCAAACAGTTGATCATTGCACTAAGATGTGCATATTCAATCGAAAGTTAAAATTCATAAAACTCAGACTAAAAGAGTGGAATATCCAAGTCTTTAGAACCCTTTTCAAAGAAAGGATCTCCTTGAAAGTAGAATGGATAAGATCCAAAAAGACCTCTCAAATGATTTTTCTTACTTCCTAATAGAAGAAGAGAGGAATATCATAATTCAATTGGATGGTGTCTATAGTTTTAAATAAATCTATTGGAGACAAAAATTGAGGATTAAATGACTTAAATAAGGTGTAAAACCAAGTTTTTTCATTTAACATGAAAAATTAGAAGACAAAGAAACATAATATGAAGATTGAAGATGGTTATGGATAAACTTATGATAATCCTGACACCATCAAGGCTTCCTTGGTTTCCTCTTGGGAAAACATGCTCGTGGAGGAAAATGAAGACAAAAAAGAGAAGAAAAGTAGGATCTCTTCCTATATCATATCCCAACCTTGGATGATGATTCTAAATTCTAATTTAAAGTAGCTAAAGATGTCATTAAGGAAGAATGTAGCTAACAATATCGTCATGGAAGAAAATATTTTACATCATTGTCATGAGTTTACAAGCATGCTTGGTGGAGATCATTATAAGTATCGTCTAGCAGAAACATCACATATTGCATATATGCTTGCCTACACCTCACTTGGAGAGATTGAGTTTGGGTGGAATATGTGAATAAATATAGATTTCTATAGGTAGGATATAAAATTGTATTGAAATATTGGATATATGCTCATCAATCTGGTTGAAAACTTTGTCACCTATAATTTTGTACCAACTAAAAGGTCATTTTTTTATCTAACAATTATACTTGAACATAACTGAAAATTTAACAATATTTGCAATAATTTTAGAATAAACAATTGGATTCTTAAATATTGACACATCTTAAATTTATGTCTCTCTCTTCCCCATATTCTCTCTCCCTCCTCTACCTATCTCTCTCCCTTTCTCCCTCCCTCTCTCTATCTCTTCACATCTGAGCTCTCTCCCTATACCCCTATCTATCTTCATATGTCAACCTCTTTGTCCCTTTCTCTTCCCATATATCTCTATATCTATGTCTTTCTCTTCCCATTTATCTCTCCCCCCTCTCTCTCCCCCCTTATTTCTATCTCCCTCTCCATTTCTATTTGTCTTTCTCTACTTATCTCTCTCTCTATATCTCTATCAATTTTTCTCCCTCTTCCTCTCTCATTCTATATTCATCTCTACCTCTATATTTCTCCTCCTCAGTCTGTCCATCCATCCTTCCTGTGTCCACTCCCTCCATCTCTTCTATATCTTTCCATTATATCCATCCCTATCTTTCCTATCTATCTATCTCCTTCCTCTTCCATATCTCCCTCTATCTCTCACCTACTATACCCCTATCTATCTTCCTTCTCATTATTTCCTTTATCTTCCATATATCTCTATCTATATCTTTCTCTTCCCATTTATCTATCTCTCCTCTCTCTATCTCCCCTATTTCATCCTCCTCTCCATCTCTGTTTAGTCTTTCTTTTCTTATCTCTCTCTCTCTCTCCCCTCTCTATATCTCCCTTATATCTCTATCTTGCCATCTCTCTCTCTCTCTCTCTCTCTCTCTCTCTCTCTCTCTCTCTCTCTCTCTATATATATATATATATATATATATATATATATACTATATATATATATATATATATATATATATATATATATATATATCCCCCTCTATCTCCCTATCTCTCTATATATTTATTTCTCCCTCTATCTCTCTCTATATCTCTATCTATTTTTATCCCTTTTCCTCTCGCACTCTATATTCATCTATACCTCTATCTATAGGGAGAGATACAAAGGTGAAGCATTGGACCTTCCCAAAGATCCACCAATCTCAACACTACTCCAAACTATTTTGAGTATTTAAGTACATATTGTATGCTAGATTAGGAGGCATGTGTCAAAGCTCATATTTATTGATGCAAAATAGGTCCAAAGTCACAAATTTGATGTAGAGTTAGTTATAGTTTGTACAAAATTTCAAGTGCCACATAGAGCAAAGATATTCCATTTTTTTATATCATGTCATCAAATTTGGCACTTCATCAAGATTTGTATCTTCATCAACATTAACAAAAGCAAAGGTATGTACTTGAATCCCTTGCATTTAATTTTTTCTATATATATAAATATTTTAATATTTTCCCTCAAATCAATAAATAATTAACCTATGTAACACATTAATAATTCTAAGGATTTGTGCTTGGAAAAAATGCATAACAAATTTTTTTGTTGGATGTCATGTTGTATAGTTTAGAAAAGCTCAAAATATGAATAGGATTTTAAGGCCATATATTATGGTAGCTTACAATGCAAAAGAAGGAAGGAAATCTATTATCAATTTTAATCTACAATTTAATACCATATAAAAAATCACATGTAGTATTATCTAAAATTAATTCTTGACATATTAATTTTATAAAATACACTTACCATTCAATAAACTTCTCCCAAGAAAGAAACCCTAAGTGAACATTAATTGAACCCTAACTGTAGATTCATAACTCTAATCTTAACCCTAATTGAACCCTAATTGAACCCTAATTGTAGGTTCATAACTCTAATCATAACCCTAAGCGAACACTAATCCTAATCAAACCCTAACCCTAGTCTTAAAGTTATCATATAATCTAATTATTTCTCTTATCTAAATTTGGGTTGAATTATTTTTCCTTTATTTTTAATTGCATATATTTTTTGTTTATTAGATCTTATTTTATTAATATATGCAAATATAATTTTACTTCTACATTCATTCTATGCCTATTTTTTTCTTGATATTTTAACATTCATTTTCTAGAATATTAGATCAATCTCACACATATAAATATGAAACCTCTAAATTTTAAAATAATATTCAAGTTTTCCCACTTCAATTTATCATTTATGTTATTTGAATTAAAATATTTTAAATCATACTCTTACATTCATCTAAAAAAGAAAAAACAAATTGATATATATTTTTTATTAAATACATTTTAACTTATTATTTTCTTGGATTGCATAAATATCTTTCTTTATTTACATTTGGTATTTGTTTATTTTGTATATAGTATAAATATGTGGTAGGCCCAGGTATTATCATCGCGATTGATCGCCCTCTCTAGTAAAATAACTTTATTTTCACCAGCACATGACTACTGGGCTCTCTCCCTAATAAATGTTTTTTTGCAAAGGGACAAGTTTGCATGGTGCGTAGATCAATGGAAGTAGTGTGATCTCGGTCGCTCTAGCCATCCCATGATGACCCTACCCGGTTGATCCGCGATATATCGCGGTGGCGCCATGTATCTTGGGCCCTCTCCCTAATAAATGTTTTTTTTCTGTAGAGGGACAAGTTCACATGGCCATAGATCAATCATCGTGTGATCTCGATCATTCCAGCCATCCCGCGATGACCCCACCAGTTGATCACGATATCACAGGCGAGCGCCACGTGTCTCATCCGGTGAAGTTGAAGGAATGATAAATAATTTTATGGGTCTTTAATACATTATGTCGCGGGTTACCAAAGCAGTTATAAGATGCATGTCTTTTAAATCAATGGAGATGTTATAATCCCGATAGAAAGGTGCGCGATGGTTAATAACAAGGCTGGTGATTGTGTTGAATGAACAGGATTGCCAATAGTTGAGATCCATGGTTGCCCGCCATCACATGATCAAAAGTTGTGAGTTCTTTATTGATTGCAATATCACGGGCGAGCGCCACGTGTCTCATCCAGTGAAGCTGAATGAATGATAAATACTTTGATGTGTCTTTAATACATTATGTCACGGGTTATATTTATTAATGTCTTAATATTAGTTTATAAATTGAACATTAATTATAAATATTTTAAAATCAATTAAGTATTTCAATCTAAAATTTTAATATTTGACATTACAAATAAAATTAAAATAAATTCTAATTTTAAAATCCATAAAATATATATTATCTATTTAGATTTACTAATTATCTAATACAATTAAATTAAATTAAATATTCATTTTATATTAATTAAACAATTATTAATTAGAATTTTAGAATAAATTAAGAAATAAGATCTATATAAAATCAACTTTTCTATTTTTTTCTTTGTGTCCAAATCATTTCATTTTCTAAAATTATACCAAATTCTAGATATCATAATTAAACACAAAACTTTATTCTATTCTAATCCTAACCCTAGTTAAACCCTAACCCTATTTGGAGTCTAACCCTTACCCTAATTGAACACTAAATCTAATTGTAATTGACCACTGGAAGGGGTAAGGGAACATTTTTCCCAGATTATACAGTGGTGTCTGATTTTGTATTTTCAAAGGGAGGTTGGACGCATTTTGATAATTTCTTTGATGATTACCATTTGAGGTGTGGACCAAAGCAGAAACATGATCCGGAGGGTTTCTTTGCTCTTTTCAGACAAAGAATAAAAGCTGGAAAATTTGCGCATGAGTTCAATTTCCCTGAAGACTTAATTAGAAATGAATTTGTTTTGAATAGACAGGAGTTGAAAAAGGAGAAATGGATAGCTTATGGTAAGCTACTAGATGTTGTGCACAAAATGGATCCAAAATATGATCCACTATTGGAGTTCAATCCCCACCATAAGAAAATTGTTTTTCTGATGGAAAACTTCAAGGAAATTATGGGCACATTGAGGACAAAAAAGGTAAATTTAGAATTGAGTCTAGATGTATAAGAGCAAGGTGCCAGACCAATTGAAACAAGGCCAACATACCAACCTACGGAAAGGTGGCCCATTTATAGGAGGAAAAGGATAGTAGCAGTGATGAAGAAGAAGTGGACAGAAAAGGAAAATAGATTATGAAAGTGCCTGGGGAAATCAAAATTATTGATTTAGAATCATCACTGAAAGACAATCCTTCATCACCACCATCTGAGCCAAGCCCTAAGAGGCAAAGAATTGATCAACCACAGGAGGATCTGATGGATGAGATTATTGTTACTGATCAAGACATGGAAGTTGGTATGCCTTCCCCTCCTAGGACAGCTAAATTAGTTTTATCTGATTTAGATATGAAAGGTAAAAGTGTACAAAATGCAAGAATGGAGGCATGCAAGGAGTTTCTATATGACAATATATTTGTAAAAACTCTTGTATTCTTGCAATTGGTATGGAGGATGAAGTTTGAAGAGTATCAAGATAAATGTAGGCAGAGAAGAGAACTAAGGCCTGATAGGTCAAACCAGGAGAATGATGAGGAGGTAAAGGCTGAATTAATGGAAGAATTCAAGAACATCACTCCTGAAGAAGGAAGAAAACTAGTGAGTCAGGTTGGTGTATTAATTCTTCCTAAATGGTACATTGTAGATGCAGTAACCTTTAATGCTATTATGAATTCTAAGAATCCCTTTCAAGACTCTAAAGAAGAGGTCAAGGCAGCATTACAAAACTCTTCTTTCAGTGACAAATGTGAAACTCTGGAAATTTGGGCATTGGCTCCACAAGGGAGAAAACCATATGTTTATGATATTAATCCAAATTTCAAGGGAGGATTGATAATAAAGAGAGCTTCAGAAACCTCAACCACTGAGGCCACTAATTTGACTGTGAATGTGGCCAAATTGGCCCAAAAGACTACTGAAAGGGAGGAAGTTGAAAGGAAGAGCTTAATGGAAAAATATAACCTTTTGATTGAGGAGTACAGCAAGATGCAGCAGAAAAATGTTGAGTTGCAAACTGAAGTGGAGAGGTTTAGGTATAAGTAGATTGGGGAGACATCAAGTGCTCTAGGAACCAGTACATTACCTTCCATATTAGGGTCAATGCCTCCTACTTCTCCAATTGTTTCCACACCAGGATCTCCCAGTTAGAATCATGTCCTCACCCTTTCTTTAGAGGAAGTTGAAGAAGAAACAAAGTGCTCTGTCGATCCTACAAAGAAGCAGCTCTTGCAAAAAATTGATGAATTGTAGGCATCATTAAAGAAAAGTGAGGAGGGATCTCTCTTAAAGCAAAAGGAAATTGTTACTACTGTTTTGAGGCATTTAAATGAAAAGGTTGATAGAAAATTTCTATCTATACATTCTTTATATTCTTTGTTGTTAGCAACAATAAAGAATATTGATGGAGATCAGGAAGTAGCGATACCAATAATTGAAAATTGGATCCCTACAGCCAGTGATCTGGATATCATGTATAAGGCCTCAAGGTTTGATATAAATAATAGGCCCCAATCATTAAAGCCTACTCATGTGTTATTAAAATCATTGCAAGGTTTTCAAACCTTACCAGATGACTTGAGTAGGAAGATTAGGGAACTGGGGAATAATTTCAATGATTGGGGTAACACATTGTTACCTAATATAATTGATGAGCAGGGGAAAATCAGGTCATTTCAACAATGGCAGGCTCAAGCAAGTGAGGCCATTAATGATCAAATCACTTGAATTTGTGATAACTCAGACTATGATTTGTTGGTGAGCTATATGGACAAAATCATTAGTACCAGCTCATTTTTGGAATCTTTTGAAAGGGATGTGAATCAGGTAGCGGTAAAATACACACCTTATAATACCAAGGTGGATGAGGTAATTAATTTTGACTGAGGAGGAGTAAAAGGAGTGAACTACTAACAGGTGGCAAATTAGATGTTGTGGTTGCAAAGGTTCCAGTTTTGTGTTGACGGCTTTCTCGGTGCAGTTTTCTTTTGGTTTTTTGCATCAACGTTCCTCAGCTGATCATATGATGAACAAGAATATTTTTCAAGGTGGTGGTTGTTGTAAAAAAAATTGGAATATCACCAGGTGCTCCAATTGACTGGTGACAAGTGTACTTTCTGGCCTGGTGCTTGTTTGCTCCTTCATTTTCTATAAGAAGGATTTCAAGACCAGAAGTATGGGTTAGCAAGTTAGATATTTTTTGTTGAGTCTAGGTGAAGTTGCAGAGCGAATTATAAAGTCCAATGGTTTTAGAGAAGTGCAATTTAGGTTTTGAGTCATTCTCTAACAGGTTTTGAGTTCATAGAGATTTAATGTTGTATAACAGTACTAGCATTTGAGTTGAAATGAAAATTTGAGCTCATTTCTCTCCATTGTACATGCATATCTAAACTTTGAATGAAATAACTAAGGGTTGTTTTATCCATCTCACTGTTGTGGTGTGTATATTTTAGCTTTAATTCAAGGAATTAATCAAAATGCTTGAATGGGATTATAGGTGGATATGTGTTGTATAAGGATTTGATAAGTAGTCCTGGGTTAGAATGCATACTGATGAAATTGTAATGCAATATTGTCAGGGATCTTATATGTGATGTATTAAATATGTTATAAACCTCTAGATGCTTATGAATTTGACTCCTGTAATGGATATATGGCACTGATCTAAGTTGTAATTATTAGTGTAGTTCAGTATTTGTTTGTCTTTTCCTAGAGCTTGCTACAAATTACAAATCATTGACTATCTTATACAATGGATTGTGTTTAGTTATCTCACACTCCAGATAGTTGATATTGTCTATGAACAGCCAATTCTAGTTGATATTATCTTATCACATGTTGAGCTATTAAGTGAGATCATCTGCTATTGTTAATGTTGTTTATAATAATGGTGCAAAGGTTGTAAACACATTAAGGGATCACCCTCCCAGGTCTTGCAGAGCCCGAAGTGTATGAGGCTTTTAAAGTCCTCATCAGTTGGTCCAGGTCCTTCAAGCTGCCTTCAATTGGAATTGGAAATTCCATAGGTAGATTAGAAGACAAACCTAGTTACATTATAAAAAGAACCAACATACATGTCAACCACTGAACCACCTCTACAACTGACTTTTTACTCTTTTATGATCACATGAAACATAAAACACACTAATTTCAAGGTTGCTAACATCACTATTGAAATGTTTTAATTTTTTGACCTTTCAAACATTAAAAAGTACATCATTAAATTAATTATGTAATGGCATAAAAATTAAAAACATCATGAATTAATTATGTAACCACATAAGTCAAATATAATTCTATCAAGAAATTAATATCAAATAGATAATATAATCACATAACTCATACATTTCAATTTCATTGATCTTCTTCTTCATCCAGCTCTTTGTGTCATCGATCTAGATTAGGCATTGTAAGGATTGGTCATATCATCATCATCATCATCATCGATATTAGTTTGATAATATCATCATCATCCACCACGAATATCGTCTTCGCAGACATTAGCTCCTACATCATCGCAGTCCTATTTCCATCATAACCGACTATCTTACGTCGAGACATCATCCTTCTTGTTGATCCTGATCATCATCTACATCATCTTCGGTTCTTAGGTATCTTCTTCTGCCACATTATACTTTACCAGCCTTCCTCTTGGATCATGTCTAACAAAAAATGACCAACTCAGTTTACCTAGAACCTCTAAGTAAAATACCTGCTCACATTGGTTTAGAAGAACATAGGGCTCATTTCTAGCTCATTTCGATCAACCTTGTATTAACCATGGTAAATCCATTATCATGTTCAATAATAGTTCTCTCAAGATCCATTTTCATTCAATCGTACTTCACCATAGAGACTGACGAACAAAGTGTATCACGAAGGACTTAAAGTCACACTCAAGTATATCGTCAAAATCCCATAGTATCAATTTTTAAAGAGACCACGGATGTATGTCACTTCTAGATGAAACATTAGTCACCTGAAAGACTACCGTTATACTAGAATCACAATTTTTTTTCATGTCATCCAACATTTTGATTCAAAATTTACGACCATTACACCACATAGCCTTGTGGTGTTTCACCTACAATATGTCAAACATGTAAAAATTATTGCAATATCGTCAGTTGATAAATATATTTATTCTTGGGCGAATGTATGCAAAGAAAACAAATATAAACATATATACATCGATTATACTTGAAAATAATTAAATAATACTTGGGTGATTAATATATCGTGCATTTATCTCTTAAACCTTATGCTAAATCAATTTCCCTTTATGACACATTGGAATCTCCATTACGATGAGTTTCTTTAACCAATGAATCCACACCTTCCCATATTAATGTGCGACCAAATTGTTGACATCGTTCAATCCATACCATCATCCAATCAATATTGTTCATGACGTACAAATCATCAGTGCACCCCACTCTCAACCAAGCGTATCAAAATAATTAAAATTCACAAAGCGATGTATAGTGGTTAAATACCACGGTGCTCGACCTTAATTTATAATTGATGTATATTGAAGATTAAAAATTAAATAAGTACAATATACATAAAAACCATATGTAAAATGTATTCCAATTAATCTCCATGGCCATCTTATAATTACCTCTCACTTCCTCAATCTACCTTTCCCCATTAGGTACTCCCCTTTGAATTTGTTAATGGAGTTGGGATCCCAATACGATCTACATGGATCTTTGTTGCAAACTTAGGAAGATATTCACTAATGTACACCATGGTCTGGTATACCATATATCCCTCCACCATAGAACCCTCAGGATGTGCTCTTTTTCTAACCAAAGCCTTCAAAAATTTCAAACTTGTCTCTCAACCATCCACATTGACCTTGTGTGTATAGGTCCACACAATTCAATCTCCTCAACTTGGTGTATGAGGTAGTGTTCTTGTACATTGAAAAATGTTGAAGGTAGACACTTTTGCATTTCACACATTAGACGAGGAATTTTTCTCTTCCAATAATTTATATATTATTTATGGATTTCTTTATATCACAGTCATCTACAAGTAATTCAAGGCGCAAATATATTAACGAGATTTAAAAAAATATACAGTATATTACATAACAAGTAAAACAAATAGCAATTATAAGATGTATACAACAAATTGAACAAATCTCGCTACTTACCCCATGTATTTTCAAAGATCATATATAACTTGCTTGACATTGTTGTCAAAATTGTATGGGAGAGATAGAGGTAGAATGTACTGCAACAATTATAAAATGATCTTTTCATTATTTTTCCAAAAGTAGTAAACACAATACACTGAAAAGTACATGCATTATACAAGTGTATATAATATAACAGAATAATTACCTTAATGAAGGTATGTTAATCATGCATTTTCATCCCTGACCTAAATTCACCTTTCTTTGTTATTATATTGTTTATGTTCGCAGCAAATCCTGTGGGAAATCAAATTTTTCGTATGACTTCTTTTATAGCATTGTTTTGCTGCCCTATTAATAACCAAGGAAGGGCACTTATATTAATTTTGTCTCCATCGCTATTTAATTGAATGGCATTTTTCATTGCATGATTGGCTTCCTAAATGTCACTACAAATTTTGACAATTTTTTCTTTGTCATGTCTTCCATCCAATATTTTCCATAATGTTTATGTTATATTTTTTCTGATATGCATTGTATCAAACAAATGCACAATTTGTAGCTGCTAATAGTAGGGCAACCTACTAAATTATTTGGGATAACTTTTCAATCCCTGTGGAAGCCGACTATTAATGCCTTGACGACCTACATGAAGCATATAAGTTAAGAAAATTAACAACGACAATC
Organism: Sequoia sempervirens; assembly: GCA_007258455.2. Classification (NCBI taxonomy): domain Eukaryota; kingdom Viridiplantae; phylum Streptophyta; class Pinopsida; order Cupressales; family Cupressaceae; genus Sequoia; species Sequoia sempervirens. The sequence goes on from VDFB02019220.1 coordinate 137,934, forward strand.
ATTGTCAATTACAACATGAATAAACACAACACAATATAAAAATATAAATTCAACATATCATATATGATAGATAAACAATTTGAGCCGATGTATAACCTTGACAATTAATTCTATTATATTCCAACTTCCATAGGCAAGGTGTCATTCTTCGTGGTTTTGATGTAGTCTCCTCTTTCCCATTGGAAAGATATTTTTCAGTAGTTTGATACTTATGATTTCCATTGAGGAAGTGTCTATACTCATCAAAAACCTGCTTTCCTAAACTTGTTGAACGACGAGATTTCATCTTTGGACCACAAATTGGACATGCAAATTTTCCCTTTGTTTGAAGACCTGCAAGATCATATATAATTGGATTAAATATGTCAATTTTTTTAATTATATATAATGAATAGATTATTTTTAAAACATTCATGATATCTACTTCATCAAATTAAATATTGTTAAAGTGCAATCGAGCGTAATAACATACTACAAAAATAATGTGTTAGCCCTAGGGCATCATGAATTGTCCATACAAGCATTGCATGGAATTAAAATTTTCTTTTTCCTATTGGTCTAGAAACGTCATACATAGTGACGCCATTCCATAACTTTAGTAACTCATCGATAAGAAGCTCGATATATACATTCATATCTTTAAATTGGTACTTACCTAGTTGAATGAACATAAACTTGTGCATAATTATTATAACCATTTTACTGCAATATATATAGAATTAATGTACATGACTATTGAATGAAAAAAATATAAGTCATTATGCAAAAAATAAGACAAATGAGATGCTACTACGTTAAAGAAAATTGATGTAAACAAATACCTGGAACAATCATTAACAACATTATGTGCTCCCTCTTTATTGACATCTATGGAGGAATGTTATTGTTGATAACAAAAATAGGCCACACTGAGTAAATAGATCCCAACTCTCCAAATGGATTGACACCGTCCACTCCCAATGAAAGTCTGAGATTACAAAGTTCTTCTTTAAAGTGTGGCCATTTTTCCTCCATTTCCCTAAATGTAGAACCATCCGCAGGCATTCGAAGAATGTCATCTCCACTTCTATTATGTGCATGGTAATCAATAAATTGTGCTAAGCTTTCGTACCTAAATAATCGTTCCATATGTGGAATAATGGGAATATAATGAAGAACCTTGCGAGGCACTTTTTTTGTTAGTTGATATGTTTGATATCTACTGATATGACATTCTGGGCATTCTGTTGCAAATTCCTATTGTTTATGATATATAATATGATCATTGGGACATGCATCTATTGCTTGATACTACATTCCAATATCTTTCATAATGGCACATAAATCTCGATATGAGAGAGGTAAAATATTTGATGATGGTAACAAAAATTCACCAATCAATCTACTACAAAAAAATAATGTGTTCATATAAAGAATATTAATGCTACATATTTCATCCTTTATTTACTAGTGATGAACTAACAACAATTAAAATAGATGAAAAAAGATGACATATATGGCATACCTTAACATCCGTGAGATTCCTATGTTTGATAAACCATTCATAACCTTCAAGTTCAGCAGCAACAATACAACAAAGAGAAGAGTTGTTTCGGAGCCTTCATAAAGGGGCTCATATGCGTTCTCAAGTACAGGTAAATCATGAACATCATCAAAGTCATCTTGATCATCATGATCAGCTCTGCCACTAAATGTGTCATGGATCAATGTATTTGTACCATCATCTTCAATTGTATTTTCTGGCACATGATCATCTTCTTCCATAGGATCATTAACTTCATATTCGATATTCACAGCTCCATGTTCGTCCGCTTGCAAAACCACATTCTTTGGGCTGTGATCATCCATATCATCTACCCTAGGGTGCCCCACCTTTATAATAATGATAGACACAAATAAACCATGATCATGATCAAGTGATTATATATATATATATAATGTTAAAATGATATAAACATTTACAAATTCAATCAATATAAACACATATAATGAACAACTTACCAATGGATGATAATCATGCCCCCCTTCAACGTGACCATGTTGCCTACAATGTTTCTCAGCTATTGTGATTAAAAATCATCTCATCTTTAAGCCCTTGCAATTATTGCAAAGGACAATAACATTCCCATCACCCTTTCTTTTCAAAATCTAGCCCACAATCTATCAAGTGTCTCTTCATTTTTGTTCGAACTAATATTATCGACCTTGTTTTCTTTGCAAACCTTGACTGGCTTTAGATCTTCAAAAATATCAAACTCACACTCAAATAATTTTTATTCATAGGCAGGTAACATAATCTAATAATTCTGATATTTTACACCAATTTTTTTTTGCATGTAACCACCCCTACAAAAAAAAAAGATAGTCTGAAGTTAATGACCCAAAAACACTTTAAAATTCTAATTCCAAAATTTATTAAATTCTGATTTTACTATGATTTCCAGCCATTAGACTCCTAAAATCAGAATATTGAACTTGATCGCAAACTTCCTACAACAATGGAGGTAGCGAGCTAGTAAGAGCAAGTGACCCATTCTTAAGGAGCAATGAGTCAGAATCATCATTGCTAATGTTAATACAGATTTATCCTTTTAGTTAAAGATGCAATGTGTCACTTCTTATGACGAGCTTATCCCTAGGGCCCTCAACAGTGAGAGAGCCCTAATAAAAAACAACAGAAGCATTGGTAAGAGCATGATTAGGGTACAAACCCTAGGCCTCCGTAGAAACATAAACAATAACTATAGCGGATTAGTGAGGTTGCAATACCAGAAAGATTGAGACATTGTAGGTAATAACAAAATCTTGCAATCTAAAGATTGTAGCCAATAACAAGCACACTATGTAGCTTAGTGACATTTGTAAATGCAATCTACAATAAGAAGAATGACAGTCACTTGAGATGTGATAGTGAAAAAGAGGCTGAGCAGTGACAAGATAATAAAGCTCAAACATGGCAAAGTGAAGATTTTATGGTTCAGATTTTACCCGACCTTAGCAGGGAGTTTTCAAATGTAGTGTTATTAAAATGTTGGTGTGTCGAGAAAGTACCAAATGGAAAGCTTGTGGTAATCATAAGTTCAATGTTTCTTCTTAGCCATTAATGTATAATGGAGGTAGTGGATTGCATGTTTGAGCAGTGTTTTGAGACTCATCAAAGATGGGAGAATAGTGAATAATACCTTGTGGACTGTGAAGTAGTGTCAATAAGGTTGAAGGATCTTAAGAACTACAATGCCATGAAACAATGAGTCCCCTGTAGTAAGTAGGCAGTATATAGGGCATAGTTTGATTTTATAGAACGATGCTCATGAAAGGAATCTTCAAGTGATAGTGAGTGAGTTGTTTGAGATTGAGCTAAGGGTGCAATACCCAGTCTTAAAGGAAGTTAGCAAAGCAGTAAATATGCAAGAAAATCAAATCGTACGCAACAAACAATTCACAATGTTATCTTGCATAATGCCTTGAGTTTGAAGACAAAAATATCATTATATCTTCATGATGAAAGTGGTGACCTTAACGGTCAATCACTGGAAACCATGATTTTAAAACATGTTATTGTGCTTATGGAGGCAACATTTTAAGCAAGGAAATTAGTGGTGGTTTGGAACAATGGCAGGTATGAAGGACTTGATTTATATGCATACTATGCAGTCTAGCTTAAAACACCATTCTTAGAATAGATTGAAGGTGGATTATGGAACTCAAGGGTTACCATGAAAAGGATTAAAGCAAAGACTGAGATCTGTTTAAAAGCCATGGTCATGAAGATATTAAAAATGTCACATGCAAAAACCTAGTAGCTGGAGTAATGAATACAGTTCCAAAGAGGATAGTGTGCTGGGGAAGATTTAGGAGATCTCCACATTATCTAATTACAGGGAAATACATCATTTATTTATTTTTTTAATTAAAAGAAATCATTCTAAACCCTATATAGGATACATTGATACTTCAAAAGCCTCTGAAGGAATTTGAGATTATGCAAATATATGTCAAGTAACATTCATAAGGTTTAGAAAATCTTGATCACTCTCTAGAATAGCCCATTAAACATGGGTTGTGCTTGAATGCACTACATAATTGATATAACACAACCACTCTGCATATCAACCAGAGTTATAGGCTCTTTATTGCAGCAAGAGGTAATCACTCTTCGATCATGCTATAATTACATCCTAACCTGTTAAACTTGAGACAACCTGAATGCACCCAATGATGATTGACACCTACATTATACAACCTGAATTAACTACATTATATGAGTGCCTCCATTTCTATCACAACATAGCCACATTAAACTTGGGTCACACATGAATGCATCCTGTATTTGTTATAGCACAACTGTGCCACATGACAAATAGAGTTATGGATCACATAATTACAGTCACAAGAATTTGTTCCTTGGTTGTGATCTTATGGTGATTCCACACAACAAAATCTGGACATGAAATTCTCAAAACCCTAAACCTCTAAAAATGAAATCTGATGAGATGTTGCTTTAAAATATGATTTTCAAACCTGGAACTACAAATATGACTTCACAACTGAATTCTGCAAAAAGACAATGACTACCCTCAACCTAGCGATATCTTCTTAAATTTTTTCTAATTTTTCCCAAGAAAATCATCCTTAGTTCTCCACAAATTGTCTCAAATAGAGCAAAACACTATCGCAATAAATCAGGCACGAACTCACTTTTCTTTATGTTGGCCACAATTTGATTTTTTTCTATTTTTCATGTTTGTTGAAAATTCGACAAAAATGATAGCCAACATTTTGACGAACCCCAGGTTCGTCAAAATTTCAACGAACATCGAGGATAAACTTTCAAAAAATTGAAAATTACACATCAAATTTTACAAGCACTCGATGATACATCAAATTATACATATTTCGTTGGACAGTTTCATCAGATTTTGCAGTCAAATGAGTTAGTGGATTTTCAAACAAAGGGAATTCTCATTCTGTTGGGACAATAAGATTCTTCCAAAGGAAGGTAGTTTTTCATGGCTAGCATTAAAGAAGCACATTTTAACGAGTGATCGACTAGCTAAGCTAAGAATAGCGGATCCTTTCATGTGCCCTTTATGCACAAAGGAGTTGGAAACTGTTGACCATTTGTTTTTCAATTGCAATTTTTCCCAACAAGTTTGGAAATTTATTCTTAACAAGCTTAATTTGTATATACCCCTTCCCAATTCACTATGGAACTTGTTCCAAAGCTGGCCAATCCTTTTTAAATCATCATTATTTTCCTACATATGGAGGGTTGTGCCAAAGATAGTAGTATGGAATATCTGGTGGGAAAGGAATCTGAGAATTTTTAGGAAAGTATCTTCTTCCATTGTTGTCAATACAAAAATCAAAAATGCCATTTCAGAGGTAGTGAATGATAATACACAACAATTTAAAGACATAAGCTCTTCTTTTACGAGTTGGGATAATGTCATATTACAAAGTTGGAAGAATATAAAACTCCCTTTTGCAGGCAGCTTATTGCAATCGAAGTCAGATAAATGTAATAGGAAGGACATAAAATGGATGGCTCCTGAGGAAGATTTTGTAGAGTTGAATTTTGATGGTGCGTTGAAAGGAAATCCAAGGGAGTCAGGAGTAGGGAATTTCTTGTGTAATCATCAAGGAAAAGTATTAGTTTTATGCTCTAAGTATATCCATAAAGGCTCTAATAATTCAACTGAAGCTAAAGCTTTACTTTTAGGGTCGGAGATGGCTTTAGAGAGGGGTATCGAAAACATTCATATTGAAGGTGACTTCTTAATGATCCTCAATGTGTGCAAAGAAAAGAAAATTCATAATTGAAATCTTCAGTACATCCTCCAAAGAGCTTGGGATCTTCTTGATAAATTTAAAAACTATGTGATAACACATACTTTTCGAGAAGGAAATAAGCTAGTAGACCTTCTAGCTAATATGGGTAGTTCAAAGCAAGAATTAGTTAGTCCAACTGACTCTTCATTGCTGGATAATTTTCCACACATAGCTGAAGTAATTCAGTAGGATATTCATCACCCCTAGTAGTGATTAAGTCACACCCAGTAGTGAATGAAACTTAAATTGCTAAACTAAATTGGCTTTTTTAGTAGGGGTAGCTAAACAAATTGCATTGTCGCTAATATTAACATTATTTGTCATGATTATTCCTATGGAATCAAGTTTACAACCTAGTGCAAGGTAATGATTTCATTTGTTCATGTTGAAGGCATGTGTGTTGATCATGTTGGTACTTGAAGGATATTGTCATGCACTTCAAATATGCTTTGAGCAGTATATATTTCGAGGTGATGGGACAGGCCCTATATTTATTTGAAAACATTGGAAAAAAATATTTTTTCTACCTCACTAGTGAATGTTAAAGGCTCGCATGATAGTATACTTTTGGTACCTTTGTTGTGGGAAGTACCTCACATTAATCTCTTGTAACAATTTTATACCTCCTCGCACGATTTGGTGTATCTAAATTGATCTTTCCTTATTAATTACTCCTCTGAGAATTGTGTGAAGGAATTTTGGCTTTAAATCTATTTTTATCTCCTTTCCTTATTTGTTTCTAAGAAGTTTCTGGTAAGTGTTGCTAAAGAGGCAGTTTTCATTTGCAAAGATATTGAAGGTATAGCGGTGTCATGGATTTCCGCCCATGGAACTTTAGAATTTGTTACCCTATTCAATATTGGGAAACACCATTCGAACACAACCTTTCTCAGGAGGATTTAAGCATCATATTCAAGATAGACTCTTTTCGAATAGAGGATGCAATTCTTTCAGTGCTAGGCATTGAAATAACCAGACCGAGGGCTAGAAGGCTAATCTTTCCTTCTCAGGTGCTATTAGTTTTTCTTTCAAATGCTATGGACTTACTTCAATCTTTGAGGGAATTAGAATTAATAGTTGAAAAAATTTTGAATCCTCAGTTTATTGAGAAGATTTACTTTCTGTTGTTCAAAATTATAATTTGTTCAATGGGGAGGGTTATATCGGTGGTCTATTCCCGCGTGAATATTTCAAAGAAAGATCTAGGTATGAGGAAATTTTTGAAGCCATAATATCGGACATTGAATTTTAAAATGATTGTGGCCTGTTGTCTGCCCTAAAAAAGCATGGAAAAAGGTTCAGTGAGTCTGGAATTTGAAATCAAGGAAAAATTCTATGCTATTTTATTTCTTCAGGATTATGTGCAACATTCGTCTCTTAGTCGTTTTGCAAGCAAAAAAGTGATAATGAGCAATGAACCAGAAGTCCAAATGTTGTGAACATTTTAGGGGTTTTCACATGCAAAGACTTTAACATCTCCCATTCAAGTTTTATTGTCTCCTAACCAATCAAATGATGCATTTCAACCTAAACATGAACCCTCCCAGTTTATTGGATATGACTTATTTACAAAGGAAACACTCATATGCTAAGTGGATTTGAAGAATGAGCAAGCTGTGGTGCAGGATAGGAATTCAACCTGCGATGAACAAATGGAGGAATAGATAAAATTTTGTCAGTTAAATTTTTTTTATAACTATCTTTGCAGAGGCCAGCGATGTGTATATGCCTCATTTTTCCTCAGTCGTGTAATTAGTTTAAATTTTACAAGGTGGCAGTACTATAGATAGTTTTTTGAAAATATGCATACTGTCCCCGTCATGTGGAGCATCTTTGTAATCTTTTGTAGTATTTTGACTCAAATTATGAAATAGTTTGGGCTATAACTGGAGGTTGTTTCCTGGTTCTTTCCTACTGGTATGCCCTCTAAACCAGGTCTATGTATATTTTCTTATATTAATATATTATAGTGGCTCGCCACTTTTATATATATTAATATATCTTCACAAACTAAGTATAGTTTCAAATAGAAACATAACCACTCAAATTCTAATATATAGTATATTTGTATAACCCAAATACAAGGGTTTCACCAATCAATATTTCTACCAAGAATCATGCAAGATCATCCCAACTATGAAATAACCCAAGTTAACAAAAGAAACTTAACACGTATTTAAACCAATCCTTTCCAAACAAGGCATTCATAATCAAATAACCTTTCAATCACAAAATAGTATTTAGGAATAGAAATCAACATTCTTGTATTAGAAGCTCCAACTAATATTACTTCCTCCTGGATCAACTCCACAAGCTCACTTTCTACTTCTTCTAAGTTACTTATCTTCCACTTGTACCCTCTTTCTAATTCTCTCAACAATTACAATTGCAAAATCATAAAGTAACTCACTAACTCTCAAAATTTTCTAATTTACTTGCACAAAAAATGCAGCAAAACAACAACGGAGAAATCAGAATGAAAAATGTAACAATGGTAGAGAGAGCACCTCTATATATACTAAAATTTGAGCATCCACAAGCTATAAACAAGCTAATAATTATGCCACCTTCCTATGCACATGCATCGACTCGGCTGAATTAAACTCTCAGATTGCAACACATGACAATCCTCATATTTCCAATGGTTGAGTTGACTTCATTCTTGAGACAACATGACTCTTTTACTGAGTCAAGGGACAGTGACACCTTTCTACAGGTTTCCTATTTGATTTGCAAGTTGACTAACCTCACATATTTCTACCATCTTTGCATTGACTGATTTTTATGCTTATCTCAAGGATTTACCAGGAAATGGCACAGGTTTATACTTCTATTGTTTCCCACATTCTATAGTTTTGGTGCCACATATTCATACTTTAGCGCCCTCTTCTTATGCATGGGTTGAGACTTAGTCAACAGTGTTAAATCTGCATTCATTTTCACTTACAACGTTTAAACATTATTTACCTTTACTTATGCCTACACATAAATCTCTTTGACTTATTCTTATTCCTCCTCATGTTTTGGTTATCCTCCCTATCAAATGTGTTATACAAGCGTTGCATTCTTTCCTTCACCTTTGCGCTTTACACACTACATTCAACACTATTTAGTTAGCATATAGTATTTGCCATTTATGTGTTGCTTTTATTCCTTTCTTATGCACAAAAAATACTTGATATTGTGGTGGCTTAACACATGCCTTGTTTTTATGTGGCTTAAAGTCTCTTAATGTGCCTACCTTAATCTCACTTTCTTATGTGTTGCATATATATGCACAACATATCATAACTTAAGCCATTTCATTATATAAGGCAACACATTGTTTATGTGTAGGTTTTTATTTCAACCATTTTTAATATATATAGTGTAACTCATATATATATATACATGTTTATAAAATACATCATTTTTCAATCAAGAATATATAACATTTTAAATATAACATGATAGATAAATATGTATTTATAAATATTATAATGTTCCTTGGTTATAATTTATATATATCAATAATTGCCAATCATATTAACCAATATATGTAAATATATTAATACACATATATACGCATTTTATTATATACTTAAATATGTATATACATTTACTTGATGCATACAAATATATATATATATATACTATTTCTTAATAAGTATGAATACATATGCATTCATCATTAAACATATACACAAAGTGTATATTAGTTAATATATATAAACAAATATATGAAGGAGAACATATACTCATTACAAAGATTCAGGCATGTAATCAAAACCAAGAACATCAAGAACCCAAAGACTAATACCAAAATATCCAAATATCATAACTCATCAAAAGGCATTTAACATCATGGATTAAATGGACAAAACTATCACAAGGGAATCATATACAATAACCCTATCCTCCTATCAACCCAAAAGAAAACAAAGACCAATACACAAACATATGACCAAGAGTTTACTTACCAATTCCCAATCTAACTTGTCTCAACTTGACCAAACTAGAGTGTGAATGTGTGTATGCTCAATTAGGCTCATTAAGGGTTACCAAACCAAGTTCTTCTCCTGAGTGATGCTCCCCCTCTCTTAATTGAGGATCGACTCCTTCCTGCACACAACTTAGTGCATCACAAAGGTAGTTAGTCATTCAAATGATATTCATTTGCATCATCAAAGCATTAAAGTATTTACATTGCAATACATATTCAATCATCATATTTTCCATTAGTATAAAACATTATCATTCCTTCAAAACCAATAACAACTTAGTGCACATTTTAGTATTTCATTCACCTATTAAACATATTAAGGTCACGATTTACATTTATCATCGTATTTACTTATGAAAAAATAACCTGGTAACTAAGAAACATGGTGTAACATACTTCTCCCTTGTGAATCATCATCCCCAATGATTTAAAGTACTTAAAAAATATAAATAAATTCAAATAAAGGTTTTACTTTCCATTTTCCAAATCATGCAAGAAATAAGTAAATATCCAAATAATCTTCCCTCATAGCTTGGTCCTTTGCAATCTCGTCCTTTCTGGACCTTGTACTAAGTGACTCTGCTAACGTAAGGGAAGAACTTGTGTGCTTCACACATACTTTCTATCCAAAGAACTATACATCGTAATTATATTAGTGTTGACTTAATGTGTACAACATAAGTGCAAAAGTGAATGTATCCTACATGACACCTATACCACCATGATTGGAAAAACTTGTTCTCATTGGCTAATACAATTATCCTTAGTGTAACCCAAGTGGGTAAGGAATGTCAGTGCATTGCGCTCTACACTGTGGGTCTCATCCTTCTCTTTGGTCTTTACACCATCGAAAAACTCCAAAGCTAAGACCATCCATCACTTACTCTAATATTTACCTTTAGCATAATAGTACTGCCCTTAGATACCTGTCAATTATGAGCATAATAATACTACTTATTAATTTAATCTTCGTATCAACAAAGTTTTCTTGATTATTTTAATCTTTTATTCCATTTATGACACCATTTTCGGTCTAAGGTTAATCATATTTCTGAGCTTCTCCCAGCTTATAGGAATTCAGCCCTTCTTCCTGTATAATGTTTCAAATGGATCAAATTTCAATGATAAAATTTTATTATAATCAAAATATTTTCCCAGATCCTCCAAGATTTGATTTATCCCACCTACCTAACTGGCTAACTCAATAATACATTGGGCTCATATTTAATTAGTTTTCAACAAGGTGATCATGGTTTACATAAAACCTTAACAATTACTTGCGTGTCCCCATTTGAGGTAGCCTTCTCAGGAACATTAAGCAACTTTCCTTTCATAAATCTACTATTTAGGACTGGTATCCTATAAGTCAAATTTTTCCAACTAGAATTGGTTACCTTGGTGAGTTTGTCCACCATAACATTATGTCAGTTCCATCGACATGGAAAGATCAAAACTATTCTAATGATCTGACACTTCCTCTCAGGAATTTTATGAGAGTATATGAGTCTTGTCGATGATGACATCCTCTCTTCATATTTTGGCATACTAAACAACAACTTGTTACATACCTTATAGCATCTTAAGTTTTTTTCCTTCCAATATTTTAGTGGTTCCACATTAGTTAAATATTTTTTTCATTCCATTGTCTCCTAAATATGACATCAATTTATCTCATTTCATTTCTTAATCTCCCAAAAAATTGGTACATAGGTTATGTCTCTGATTCATAATAGTCCATTTTGACTAAGTGAAACCTCTTCCATGGACTTATGCCACATTTGATTCTTAAAATATAGTGATTAGATATTATTGAGGTGTTTTAACTCCCTCATACAAAGCATCCACACCTTGGCTTTCTTTCATCCTTTAATTACTTTCAAATTCGTAGTTTGATTCGGCTCAATCTATATCTTTCGATGAGCATTTAACTTGGTTGAGTAAAAATCCTCATTAAATCATGTTGGTTTGATATTATCTTCCAAAAGATATCCAACAATTATTACATACTTAGTTTCCAAGCATGAACATTTCTTAATAACCCCAAGTCATGAGTACACAAATCTTCCATTTTCTATTCCTTAGGCAGTAATCTTACCTTTCATGATCAAGCATATTGCCTATCATTTTCCAAAGCATCAATGATAATAACAAATTAATCTTTCGAAACAAATATGTATAGAATTTTGTTGTAAATATTTCTCTCTCATTATTCAAAAGCTTTTGACCTTTCCAATAACTTTCACTAATAATTCCAATACCTCAACCTTATTGTGGTCATTGTGTATGTGACTTCAGTTAATAAGTTCTCTTAAACTGAAATACACCATTAAACTTTGTTGAAAAGGGTACTTATTTGACTCCATCTACTCTCCTTTCACCCTTAGTGTTTCCAAGACATTAGGTCATCTTAAAGTTGAATCCTTAATAATCATCCCTTTTTTACAAATTGATTAAGTGGACTTACCATTCCTTGTTGTTGTCTTTTGATAGTTGATTGACTATTACTTTCCTTTCTTACCCTCCAAAGTGCACCTTAAATATACTTTTTGTTTCCAAAATTGGATTCACCATCGCCTTCCAATCTCTTAGAATCAACATTTGGATCCACAATAACGAGATCCAATGAATAATCAACTTTACAAGCTAAGAGGCACTATAATATTTCATTTCAATTCACTTTTTCATGTATACTAATAGCCTTTTAACCATCCCATATCAGCAAAGCCTCATTTATTGATGTGTTAAGTGAGATTGCCTAAGGATCCCCATATCAAATGTCTCTTCACCTTTGTGAGTTGTTTATTTTTCTAAACCATTCAGGTCTCTAACCTTTATTCTAAGGTATCAACTTTCACTCGTGTTTTTTATTATAATTGCAAGGTTTTAATCTTGTTTGAATCAGGATTGACAAAATATTATCCTATCTCTTGGATACTTTTCTCGTTGATTTTGATTCACAAAATGTTGACTTTCTACTTCAACTGAAGTTTCCAATTAATGCTAAAAATTATTTCTTTCCCAATAAAGCATTTATACAAATGGATATAAACCATATTCATAGACTCATAGTACCCTTATTCATAACCTTTGACTCTTTACAACTACAGGTTATTATAAGAAGGGATTACTTGGAATTTTCTTTCTCACTCTCAGAGTCCTTTTTAAACTATTTCATAGGGTGAAGGTACTCATCAAAAATTCTCCATAGCTTTTCTACTGAACCCTTTTGCATAACTTCTGCAATCCAAGGGTGTCTCTTAATGAGTTGTTGATTTAAGAGTTCCACTCTGAGAATAGTTCTTTCCTAGTCTTAATTTAAGACAAGAGCTCTATTGACTTTCTTTGATATTTCCCCTTGCCATCCTGGCATAAGAAATTTTCAACCATTATCAACTGATAATGTATTACGTATTACTTACGTAATGATCTCATAGGTTCCAGTGTTGAACCTAGTAGCTCTAATACCAGGTGTAGCATGCCCATTGTTCTACCCCATAATTTTTAGGTTGTAATGTTGAACCTAGTAGCTTTGATACCACGTCTAACATGCCCATTGTTCTACCCCATAATTTTTACTATGTTTTATCCACAAGTGAATAGTTTACACTACTAACAATAAGAGCAATAAAAAATTTATTTTCTTTTGAATAATAAATGCACGTTTGAAATATAACCATTTCAAACTTTTCCATTGCATAACAAAGAATCATTTCAATAATACAAGTAAAGATTTCACATTACATGATTTCAAGATGACACTTCACATTTACAATTTCCATAGAGATGGATTCATGATTACATACATAGCTTCAACAAGCTTACTGAAATAGAGATAAAAATGGTCCATATGTCCTTCCTCAAATCTTGGTCGCCAACTACATGAGGGGAAGCATCACTCAAGCACTTTTCTGCCAACCACAGACTTATTGTGGTCCCCCACACATCTACCAAACTGGTAAGATGGCCCTACCCTTCGACAAAGAGATTGGTTCAGTAACCTCATAATCCTAGCCTTCCCTAAGCATGGTTTTGTGTCCTACATACCTAGAGCTACCATATAGTGGATACAACCTACATGTATGACAAACTTTGAGTAGGGTGTGTGCAAGAAGTTGAGTCCACTTTTTGGCCAAAACATGGAAGTGTTTTCCCTAATTTTTAGAATTTGTCACATTTGACCTTAAAATTTGAAACACTTCGAGATGGAATCTTAAAAAAGGTCACTGATCATAAAATGTAGTACTCGGAATCTAGTTTCTAAATATGTAATTTATTTCAATACCCAGTGATACAAATTGATTTTTAATAGGTGTTTCTAAAAACCACTATTTAAAAGTCACTTTTTTTACCATACCATGCACGTATACGTCATCCATATTTTGACCTAAATAATCATATTTTTCTAAATCCTTTTGGGAAAATATTTGTAACTCACTAAAGCACATCTTCAATATTTTTTTGTAATTTTTTATTGAAATTTTTTTTGTTAATTTTTTACTAGCCATATTTTTTGTTTTGAAAAATTGTCATGTACGTTACGCATAAGATGACCTAAACTTATCATTTTTTGATTTTTTTTCCCAAATTGAAAAGAATTGTCTAAAGTACGTTTTCTTCCAATTCATTTTACAAAAAAATATTTTAATAAAAAGTTATTAAAATACTAAAAGACTTTGATATTTCAAGTTTATGGGCTAGTTTCATCAAAAATTAACTAAAAAATAGAAAAAATAATACAATTGTAAAATAAATTACATATTTGGAATCTACACTGTCTCATCTATAATGGGTTTTAATTTCATCAAAAAAATCTACAAAAAAGGTCTTCAGACATAGGTCCAAAGTCACTATTTTCTTGTGACATTGACATGATCTTCAAGTTGCAAGTCAAACTAGGTCCAAAGCTTGGGTTCAGGTCCCCAGGCCTTTTCTTTAACCAAAAAAATAAAGCAAAAACCCGACCAAAAATTAAAATTTTAAAAAATGGGATCTCGTTCTAAAATGGGATCATGTTCTGTAAAACGGGATCCCGTTCTAAAATGGCATCTTGTTCTATAAAACGGGATCCCATTTCTTAAAAGTATATAAAATATATTTTTTATAAAACAAGTCGTTAAAAAACGGGATCCTTTTTTCTTGAAGTTGATTTCAGGTTTTTGTCTAAGGAAAAAACTTCCACGTTTTGTGGACTCATCTTCTTGTATTTACCCATTAGTATGTAAATTCAAATCATAGTAAACTAGCAGTGTAAATAGTGGCTACTTACACTACTTTGGCCAAAGTATTCATCACCCAGAATTTAGAGTGGTCACATGCTCACCCACCTTTCTAGCTCGATTTGGTTTTAACCATTCATACTCTTAACATACATCCCAAAAAGAAGAAAGTGGTGGCATAATAACTTGACTAACTAGATTACACCCTTTCCCATGGATTATTTTAATCCGAGGAATAACCAACTTAACCATATGGTTAAACATAACGTCACAACATTAAATGACTCCATTTCAAAAGTACAATCTCAACAATAAATGACTTCAATTCAAAAGTATAATCTCATTAATAAATGATCTCAATCAAAAGTATAATCTCATCAATAAATGACCTCAATCAAAGATATAATCACCAATCAAATGATCAATCAAATCATATAGGTTAATCCCAACCTATTTGCTTCATTCAATAATCAAGTAAACAACCCAACCAAATAGGTTATTCCCAACCTAGGGTTTCAATCAAAAGTGATGTAACGATCAAGTGATCATAAACAAATCATAAAACCTCTCTTTCAATATACCTCAAATATTCACATGTTTACAATGTTCACTGTATTTGTATATAATCTGGAGGACATTAACTTGAGAAGAATTTATGCTTCTGTACCTTCAAGTCCTCTTCTCAATGCGGCTTTGGGTTGCCAAAAGGTGAGTCCTTTTCTTGGATTTTGTGAATAGGAATAGACTCTTAATCAAAAAATAAGAAAGTAACATAATTAGAAAGTACATTTTTCAACCCTAATGTTTAATATTGATATAACCATCAAGTACACACCCTAACCCTAGGGAAAAGACTCTCTTCCTACTTTCAAGGATATATGAGTAATCAATCAAATATAGACTATCAATATGGTTTACATGACAGCACAACCAATCAATGATGAAATGCCTATCATGCCATTATTCCCATTGTATTACTTACATCATTATCCATAAAGGTTTACCTATCCCCATAAGCTAACAAATTCCAAATAGCACTTCAATGTAATATTAATATAATCTTCACAAACTAAGTATAGTTTCAAATAGCAACATAACCACTCAAATTCTAATATACAGTATATATGTATACCCCAAATACAAGGGTTTCACCAATCAAGATTTCTACCAAGAATCATGCAAGACCATCCCAATATGAAATAACCCAAGTTCACAAAATTAACTTAACACGTATTCAAACCAATCCTTTCCAAACAAGGCATTCATAATCAAATAACCTTTCAATCATAAAATAGTAAAGGAATAGAAATCAATATGCCTGTATTAGAAGCTCCAACTGATATTACTTCCTCCTAGCTCAACTCCACAAGCCCGCTTGCTACTTCTAAGTTCAACCTATCTTCCACTTCTAGCCTCTTTCTAATTCTCTCAACAATTACAATTACAAAATCATAAAGCAACTCACTAACTCTCAAAATTCTCTAATTCACTAGCACAAAAAATACAATAGAATAACAACAGAGAAATCATAATGAAAAGTGTAACAAATGGTAGAGAGAACACCTCTATATATACTAAAATTTGAGCATCCATAGGCTACAAACAAGCTAATAATTATGCCACCTTCTTATGCACATGCATCGACTCGGCTAAATTAAACTCTTAGATTGCAACACATACAGTCCTCATATTTCCAATGGTCGAGTCAACTTCATTCTTGAGACAACATGACATTTTTACTGAGTCAAGGGACAATGACACCTTTCTACAAGTTTCCTTTTTGATTTGCAAATCGACTATCCTCACATATTTTTGTCATCTTTGCATTAACTGGGTTTTATGCTATCTCAAGGCTTTATCAGGAAATGGCACAAGTTTAGACTTGTATTGTTACCCACAATCTATAGTTTTGGTGCCACATTCATATTTAAGCGCCATCTTCAAGTATGTACGGGTTGATACTTAGTCAATGGTGTTAAATCTACATTTGTTTTCACTTGCAATGTTTAAGCAATATTTACTTATGCTTGCACATAAGTCTTTAACTTATTCTTATTCCTCCTCATGCGCTAGTTATCCTCCCTATCAAATGTGCTATACAAGTGTTACATTATTTCCTTCACCTTTACGCTTTACACACTACATTCAACATTATTTACTTAGCATATAGTATTCACCATTTATGTGTTGCTTTTATTCCTATCTTATGCGCAGCAAATACTTGATATTGTGTTGGCTTAACTCACACCTTATTTCTATGTGGCTTAAAGTCTCTTAATGTGCCTACCTTAATATCACTTTCTTATGTGTTGTATATATATAATTGCTAATCATATTAACCAATATATGTAAATATATTTATACATATATATACGCATTTTATTATATACTTATATATGTATATACATATATATATATATATATACTATTTCCTAATAAGTACAAATACATATACTCATCAGTAAATGTATACACAAAGTGTATATTGGTTAATATATATATAAACAATTATATGAAGGAGAACATATACTCATTACAGAGATTTAGGCATGTAATCCAAACCAAGAACAATCACTTGAACATAAAGACTAATACCAAAATCATTCAAATATCACAACTCATCAACAGGCATTTAACATCATAGCTCAAATGGACAAAACTATCACAAGGGAATCATATACAATAACCATATTCTCCTATCAACCCAAAGGAAAACAAAGACCAATACACAAACATACAACCAAGAGTTTACTTACCAATTCCCAATCTAACTTGTCTCAACTTGACCAAACTAGAGTGTGTGTGTGTGTGTGTATGCTCAGTTAAGCTCATTAAGGGTTTCAAGACCAAGTTCTTCTCCTAAGTGATATTCCCCCTCTCTTACTTGAGGGTCAACTCCTTCCTACATCCAACTTAGTGCATCACAAAGGTAGTTAGTTGTTCACATGATATTCATTTGCATCATCAAAGCATTAAAGTATTCACATTGCAATACATATCATCATATTTTCCATCAATATAAAACATAATCATTCATTCAAAATCAATAACAACTTAATGCATATTTCAGTATTTCATTCACCTATTAAACATATTAAGGTCACGATTTACATTTATCATCATATTTACCTATAAAGGTAAAAGTAACCTGGTAACTAAGAAACAAGGTGTAGCAAAAAAATTGTGGGATGAGATTACTTTAATTTCAATACTTGATAATATCTTGATCTAGCTTTTGAATGCAATTTATGGTTATTTGAATTTTTAATTTCTCATATTTAAAGTTGTTATCTAGATTATATTTTTAAAAATATATAATTTATAGTTAATTTATTAGTTGTTTAATGATTTTGAATGTTTAATTGATATGTAACTATGAAATACAATAGCAATTGGTTTGAAAAATTAATTGAAGATTATTTAGATGATAATATAAAATATTATACCAATTCCATTTCTTGATAGATTTCTATATGTTGTTTCCAATTATTAGAATTAAGACTTAAGGATTGCTTCAAATGTTTTGTTCCTAAATTTTCTTTCATTTCTTTAGGTTCCTTCCATTGAAATGTATTTTGAATAGTATATGTTAAGAAATCATTTTTTAAGTTATTTTTTTTCCTTTCATTGAAAAGTAACTTCAAATTAACATATGTTAAAAACATTTTTAAAAATTCTTTCTTTTTATGATTTAGTTAGATAACCTAAACAAGATTTGAAACAAAAATCAGCACTGTTTAGTATCAACGATGCTTCTAGCCCATGTGTTTACGAATAATGTCACCACACTTTGAGCTATTGCATTTATAATCTAACATAGTTGCAACAATGGCGTATATGGCATCATCCCTATAAATTGCCAAAGAGAATAAAGGACATGATATAAAATCCAAGAGACAAATAATCTCTTTTGGATCACAAATTAGAAAAATAATTCAAATGAACCAAAAAATCATTGGACTAAACTTAAAAAACAATCATATAGTTTCATTAGACTTTAATATATTTTTTTGGATTTGATCTTTAAATTTTCAATTAGGTAAAAGGAATCATTTTACAAACCATGTGAATAGAACTTTTGTTACTTTGTTTAAAAGGTAACATTATTTTATTTGATTAAAACTAGGTATTAGATGGTGATAGTAAACAAATATTGGTCATGGCAACCAATTACTTTTGAATTTAAATGTTTTCCTTTGTGTATATCATTCGCAAATGAAGTATTTGCAAAAAAAATGGCCTTAGAAAAGGTTGCATACCTACATAAACAATTCATATCAAACCTAGCTTAGAAAATACTACATATATATTATATTTTGATCTCATATGGAAGGGGTGTATATAGATGTAATGACCCTGCTCAAATCTGATTGAAAACTTCTGATTTTTGGCCTTGGAAATTACATCAAACACTTTGCATACAAGGGTCATATGACTGATATAACATTTCAGTTTGCTAAAATGACTATTTTCTTCAATTTGCATCAATGAGGATGCTTACAAATGACTCTAAATTGACTAAACAATGTCCTAGCACGAATGTGCAACTTAATTTGACAATATCCAATGCATATATATGATCTAAGCATGAGAAATGAACACCTAAAGCCAACTGGTATATTCACAAACAGTTGGTATGCATACTAAATCTGAGTGTGAATAATATGGAAATGCTTATTGACAACTTATCAACAACCAGCAACCTATATCTCCAATTTGCAATACAAAGACTCAATACAATGCTCATTAAATGATTTCTACATGTGAAATATCCACCTACAGCCAAGTGACTTTTTATCAAACACTTGGAATGCATCCATCTAGAATCTAGAAGACTATGAATAATGTTACTAATCTAAACTAAACTCCAGCACTTGTTTTATAAACCAAAATGCAAAGCATTGCCAAGACTCTTGGCAATTTACAACTTTTTGAAGTTTGCTAATTTTTGAGTACAAAATCAGACTTCAAACATATACAAATATGACATGTAAATGAGCTCCAAACAATGCAAAGAAACCTGGAATGAAGTCGCCTTGGATTGGAGATGAAGTAGCAAACAAGAACAAAGGAGAGTGCACCTTATGAGTGATGGAAGATGTCTCAGCCCTAGCCGCCCCTGCTGGATATTTCAAACTTCAAAAATAAAATAATAGCAGCTGCAACCTCTAATTTTAATCACCAAACATCATTGTCCATCCTCTAGAAATTGATTGCTCCAATACCCATAAGCCAAAAACAAGTGTATGAATTTTAATGAATTTATTTGTGCTTCCCAGCCAAATTCGCCCCTGTTCTAGCAGACCTCAGAAAATAAATATAAATCAGCCTCTAAAGATCTCCTCCAGCTCCAATAATGATCTCCATCTCTTTAGAAGTCAAGCACTACTAATCAAGACCAAGATCAATGTATGTTATGGCTGCAATAAGCAAAATCGTGGCTCCCTCAAGCTGATATATATGACTGTAATTTATTCCAGAATTGATAAAGATGCAGATTGAACCTTGAATAACAATCTTGATGAAGTCTCAATACACCAAAATGACTCCAACAATGCACCAATTGATCTTTCAATCGATACCACCAAAATTTGGCCAAAGGCCATAAAATTTTGCTTTGAAGTACAAGTAGAAAGTCTGAAGCAACTTCCTCAACTTTGCAATAATTCAAGTGATATTTCACACCCTCAAAATTGCGTACCAATTGAGAGTTTCCGTTCTCAATGGCCAAAGACAACTGCAGAAACCTTAGGCTCCACAACCATCAACAACAAACAACGACAACAACAAATTTGGATGATAGACAATGAGCCCTCGATGCCTATTTATTCTTTTTCCTCAATAGGTCGGCCTCCTTCTAGAACTTTCCCAAGTCACCTTCTAAAAGGAATATTATTTTATTATTTTATTATTTTAATATTGCACTTTATAATAATATAAAATATAACTCAACTCCTAAAGTGCAATATAACATTATAACATAAAATTCTTAATATGATAGTAAGACTTTTGGTATGCTGAATGGACAATCTAAGGAACGAAAGATGTACACAAGTGTTTAGGGGCGGGGTTTAAAGAGTGTCCAAAAAATAATGCCCTTTACTAATAATACAAGATTAATCATTCGATTAAGGGGGGTAAAATCTCTAATATAAATAATAAGATAAAAATGTTTTTTTTGGTATACGTAGAAGAGTCCAATGGATGGATTTGTTCAACTCTCCAAGACTTTTGGCCAAATTCTAAAACAAATTTCAAACCTTCATGCACTTGTAATAGAAGAGTGTAGTCTTTAGAGATTGACTTAAGATCCAGATGGTCCTAATGAGCCTAAGTTTCTAGCTAGAGCATATATCTATATTTTATAGATAGATACCTATCCTAGATGGATAAATGAATTATTGCCCAATAAATGTCTAAGTGTCTAAGTTGTATGGTTGGATGTTTGTTCTAAATATTAGTGGTACTTTTTGGTATGATGAATGGATTGTTACATTTGAGGTCACTCCTACATGCTTTGAGATTGATAATGAGTAGCATAGAAATGAACCCTATGGCTAAAATAGTAATTTGTATGGACATAAATGCAAGCAAAGGTACAATAATGGTGAATAAATGGTAATTATATAGAAATTGGTGCATGCCGCTAGTTGATATTGCATTAGGACATTCAACTAAGGCAAACACAACTAAATGGAAAATTGATCCTTTATTGATCTAGGAGCAAGTGGGTGGCATTTGCATGGCCAATGATTGAAAATATCGATAATCTAGTTTTTCAATATTTTTCTATGTTTTTGTAATTTGCATTGTCGAAAGCCGTCATAGAAAAATTTGGACTAGTAGTTTGTTTCTTGAAATGGCTGCTGCAAGCTACATTCCAAGAAACTCAAACAAGTTCTCTTGGAGATCTTTCCAACAATTCCAAAAAAAATTCAAATTTCACCCGATAGACCCTAGGAATTATGACCCTACCAAGTCAAGGTAGGGAAATCACTAAATTTATTTTGTATTTTTCAGTTTTGTTAGTTAATTGTCCACATCCAACCGTTCATTTCGACTTCCAAGGATGTGGTCACCTTTGAGATCCTTCACAAACATATAAATGTGGATTTACTTAATAAAGACAATCTTTTGACATCTCTCTTAATGAGTTTGCCAAATTGTTCAATCGTGTGTTTTCACCTTGCCAAGTATTGTTCACCGAATTCATTATTGAATTTGAATGAAAAATGGCATGGATATTTGCAATAATGGTGAATAAATGGCGAATATATAGAAATCGGTCTATGCCACTTGTCGATATTGCAGTGAGACATTCAACCAAGTCAAACAAAAAAATGGAAATGACACGATGCAAATCTAACCATTAGAATAATCAAAGATCTAGTACATGCAAACATTTTAAAAACCCAAAGAGCTTGTTAAACATATATTGATGTTATTTATAATATTTTTTTTAATTCTCTATAGCTCCAAAATTAAGACAGTATTATGTTGATAGAGAGATGTATTCATCAGCATAAACCGTGCTTTTATAATTACAATAAATGCTGTAACTTTCTATACAATTGCTAGTGAAATGTTAAATACCTTGACTGTTAACAAAAAAAATTGTGAGTACACCAAGCATGTACATATGGATGAAATAAATTTATATGTACACATTCTGTACAAATGTTTTCAAAATAATTTCCAATATTTAAATTTGATACTCTTGGAAAGCTGCAACTAAGAAGTAAATGCGAATTCATACTTTATTTAAAAAAAAAAATACGAATGGGAATAGAATGTTTGGTGCGAGAAAAATATTTCATTACAACTCAACTAAAAATCCAATCTTTGTTCACTTGGATTACTTTGGAATCCCATCACTGGCATGCTTCCTGGTTGACATATCAAGCCTGGGAAACCCTGCTGCTTTAGATATATATCAAGAGGCAAATTTGCATCCTGGAGAAGCCTCAACATGCTAACCTGACCGACTCCACCTGATGATTCGTCTTCACGCGCCGGATGGCAATTTAGATCAATTTCGCTTTTGCTGACGACAAATTCTTCCTCATTTGTTCTATTGCATGTGTAAGAACTTTGTAAGTTAATACGTGGGGGCAGTGTCACTCCATTAACTGGAAATTTATCAACAATGGTGTTTCGATCTCCTTGTCTGGAGCCATTCTCCAACAGCTGGGTCATTGATTGCCCTTTCGATGCAGGCTCCACATCTACCTCTTCCTTCATTGAAATTTGTCTTTTCCGAGCATTCTCTGCTTCTCGCTCAGATTGTCGCTTCTTACGGCGCATCATTAGTGTCTTAAAGCGGCGCTTAACAGTCATACAAACATTACACGTACAGGTGGGCTTGTGTTTAGGCCCTTTCCCACTGGGAGGCTGGATACAAACAATACATGTACAACCCGGCCGGTGTCGAGGGTGTTTAGTAGTCTGAGCAATTACAGGAGGTTCGCTTCCATTTTCATCAAGAACGACAGCATTGGCTAGTGTGTGGAGCCCAGAAGAAGTATTTTTTCCCTTTGACCCATCTGCACATTTTTGTTTTTTGGAGGCTGGGTATGATGATAAAAACAAGAGTCAAAACAATACTCCCAGATACCGTATAGAACAAATGTTGAAACAATACTAAACTAATCCCTTTATATTAGCGTTAGCAGCTTCAAGGTTATTTACTTGAAATTAACTTCATCAATACAGATGTAGCTCAAAAAATGGATTCTGAATTTTGTGAAACCTCATAAAACACACCTATATTGTGGCGGAGAAGATCTTCAAAGTCTCCGGAGCTTATTTCTTGAGGTGCCGAACAAGAAGCTCTACAGAAATAAATGTTCAAACTCCATTAATTTTGTCTTCATGAATGTCATCAAGCTATAATAAGCAAGAGTCCAAACAAAATTTGTTTGGTCAATTGTTATGAAGATCTTATCTGAAAGGAATTGTTGAGCCACTTTGGCTATTATCCTTAATTACAAAACCAAGCAATTCTGTTACACTCCCTATCAACAAGTAATATAATTTCTTAACCAAAAAAACTGACCTCTTAGGATCCCATGAATTGTCAGAACATGTCCAATGTCTTGGTAAATTGACATCTAAAGGCAGTCTGCGCCAGCCCCCACATGCATCGCACTGAGCCCATTGATCCTGTTCTCTGATAGATAAAATAGACTTCGTTCAGTTTGAAAATACTTGAGATATGAGAAGCCAGTAAGGCAAACTGCAACATTAATATTTTGATGCAGAATGAACTACAACATTCATCAAACTCGGCCAAAAGATTCTGTTGTATGAAATTATCTTCATTTAGTTTGTCAAGAGTTAAGAAATGTACGAAATCAGGTCTGTAGTGAATCTGAATGTAAAACAAACATTCATCATATGAAGGGATCAAGGAGCATGTCTAATGTTAAATTCTTAGATAATACATGTGAATTATGCCTAGTTTAATAAAAAAAAACTAGGGCTTAGAACTCAATAACAAAATATATAATATATGTGAGTGCATGCGTACATACACATACATGATACATGTATGTATGTACATTGTATGTATACATGCATACACACACATACATACATACTAACACACATATATGTGTGTGTATGCATATATACACATACATATATACGTGTGTATGCATGTATACATACATACATACACATGTATGATTGTATCTATACACACATACATACAGTTATATAAACTGTACTGGCTCACGTGTGATAGATGTTTATAGCTGGATTTTCATAATAACTTCAAACTCTTGCAGGAGTTTCATCTGCAACTCAAATTGCATACTCTTGAGCTGTTTTTTGGCCAGAGTAATTTTCATAAGAATACCTCTAAGCATTTGTACAGCACCATCCAACAATAAAGAGTACACAAGACTATGCTTAGACAGCACCATCCATCAATGCAGAGTACACAAGACTAAGTTACCATTGCTACGTGTTAGAGCAATTTGAATCACACTTTAATATGTCGTGATAAAGAGGATCTCATATTTGTCCATCTTCCTATGAAGATGTTTCCTTTCTCTGTAATGCAAATGTACTTTTGTCAAATTATTGGGCTGCAATTTTGGTCCTGCTCATCACCAATCTAATTTAATGCTGCATTGTTAGAGGATCTTTACCATTGAGACCTGTCAATATGGGTATGGAAATTTTATGCCATGATAACATAGGGTATTTGAAGTTTAAACTTCTATTCTAACCAAAACCATAAAAGTTCCTTTGGATGTTGAATAAGTTCTAAGCTTAATCCCTAATCACTTAGCCTAAAACTCATGATGGATTAAGTTCTAAAATTAGTCCCTAAAATTAAATAATAGGTCATGAATTAAGGAGCTAAGTTTAGGTACGACTATTGTATCTCTAACCTCTCTTGTGAAAATATTTATCAATATGTAGTTTATGTCTAGTGGGTTTTGTTCTAGCTGTAATGCAGACTGATTGCCATGATAAAAACAAGGTTTAAGCCTCATTGGGCATGCTCCTCATGTTAAGGAAGCTACAATAATGGGGACCTAATCAGACGAGGTTGTGTGCAAGTTCCAGCTACATTTTCAGGGAATAGACAAATTGGATGTAACTTTTTAATTGAACCAGACTCTGCACTTGATAATGTTTTCTCCCATACATTGAATAAGATGGATGATAGTAGACAGTTGTTACACACAAAAATTTACTAATTCACTGATCAAAAAATCAGTACACGGTTATGTGCATTGGTCAATAAATAAAGAAAATATACATCCTAAGATCAAATTAGATGTGTGCCATGGTCACAACAGATGAATTGTGATTTTCTTATGCTGTAAGGACTTTCAGACGCTGTGAGATCAAAGTTGTATTGTTTCACTGATGAAATGCTATGATAGAGGATCATCAAAGATATAATTAATCAGATTACTGATTTAAAGTTCATTGACATCGTATTTTCAAGCTATCGATCATAAATTGCATATGGATTTAAGAATAGGTTACTTATTTGACTCCTCATAACAAACTTCGACCAGCTAAACACACCACTTATAATATGTAGAAATAGTCATCAAGAAGAAATTAATAGTTGTGAGTATTAGAATTGTTAGTTGTCAATGACAATTCTAAGATTCTTGTTATGCATATGTATAAGTATTGTCAACACTGAAATGATTCAGTTAGCATAGTGATTTTCATAAATGATCGCTGGGAAGGCAATAAAGTATCTTTTCTAATAGAATGATATTGCCTAACTGCAGATTCATTCTTTCCAACATGCAATCAAGGAATCAAAAAAGGATCACAATCCCTGTGAATTGCTCTTTTACATTCACAGTGATTTGAAGCAACTCGTTAACATTTGAAAATGTTCTTGTTGTAGCTATATCTTTCATCTTTGACCAGTCCTTGATTGAGACGAGAGAATAATTTTAATTTTTCGTATTTCAGAATTGGAATATTCATTTCATAGATGTGGATAACTTTAGAATGTTTGATGATGTTCAATTTTGCTAAAGAAAAGCTATAAAATTTGTATTTTGTATCTTTATTTGTAAAATCCCTTTTCTCCCCACCATTTGGTCAGAAAGATTTCCGTAACGGATATCATCCTAGAGTTTATTGTTGTGCCATCCCTAAAACTTTGTAGAAAATATGCTTCTGTTGTAAGGATCTTAAAGAGGTTTCCTTGTGTTGAAAGGATGTGCATAACATTCCAATCACTCTTATTTTTCAGCTCCTAGCTATGATACCACTGACTTGAAATGGTTGGATGAGCCGGTCCATATAATTTTGGTTCTTGTGACTTGTGTCTCTTAGCCTTGCAACCATGTATACTAACTATTATTCTGAAAATCCTAAATATGTTAGCAACCATAGAAAAGAAAATCCCAACCTGGAATTGGACCAAACCTAATTTATTTTTCTTTCCAATTATGATAGCCTATTCAGTTGTGTATAAAACAGATTCAGTTTGTCATGATGGAGTGGAAGCTCTAATCATCAATGAAAGAAAGGATAATATTTAAGATGTTTAGTTTAGTGAAAAAATGCAAAGCATATGGATGCCCAACAGTCCAGTACTTGAATTCAATAATATTTTCTGGGCGGTTATGATAGCCATTCAGTTTTGTGTGTAAGATCAGTTTCGATTTGCTATGGAGATAGAAAGCAGAGTGTAAGATGTCACTATCAATGGAAGAATAGATAATAGTTAAGTCAGTAGAAAGATCTGTAAGCTTATGGATACCAAGTTGCTAACAGACAAGCAGTTGACTTCAATAACAAAATTAAAATATAATAATTAGTGAATAAGGATGAATTTTAACATAAAATATTAAAAAGGTCAAAGAGAAGAACATTATGCAAGAGGTAAATATATGAATAGAGATCTCAAAGTGAGAGTTAAGACATGCAGAAAACGCATTCTAATGTCCACACCTTGAAAGATAAAGGAATTTCAACGGAGAACAGAAAAAACCAGGACAAAAGAGACAGAAATTCAACTAATGACAACTAAAGATGAGCTATGATTATGGATTTTTTTCAGAAGAGACCCATTTTTAAGGAGTCTGTATATGAGACTTCTGATTAAACTTATTCTTAATAGACACAAAGAGATTGTAGTAATGTTCTATAAACTAAAGTTTAGAAAATCAAATACACTCATTGTCTCCTAGAAAAGTAGCTGCATTCATAGAAGGTATGACCAAAGTAAGGATTTGGCAAAGTGCCAATATAAATTTCATATATTAAGCAAAAATGTCTAATGTTAGAAATGCAGCCAAATATTGTGGAATATGCCTAAATCACATTTGGTTCTGTTCAAGACTGCCAAGTATGAAGGCAACTGTAGCTTTAACAAATATTCATAAAACAAAGAAGAAATTGGTTATGTAGAGAATTAAGTTAAGTATGAAGGTAATTGTAGCTTATAAAGATGCTTATACCATAAGGAAGAAATACATGGAGCTGCAGGAGGACTTCAAATTATAAGCTGGTTAAACAAAATGCAAACAGTCTCTTTACTGGAAGAAATAACTTTTTTGGCAGACTAGTTCATTCAAATGCTTAAAATTGAAGTTACATAAACTCGGATGTATTAACTATTAAGTCTTTCTTCACATGGAATCAAAACAGAGAGTGGTAAAAGGTTAAGTAACTGCAATGTCTAAAATTGCATACCTTGCGATTTTGACACTACAAATTGTACCCATTTTAGCATCGATTCCCATACTAATATATTTTAGGACACCTTTTAGCCCATCTTGTACCCAATTTCCTAATTAGGATGCCAATTTTTGTGTTGTTTTATGTACTCATCTTTTATGTGATGTTTGCTCTCATGTTTTTATGTTTGCTCTCATTTTCTAACAACTTTAAGCTTTGTCCCTTTAGGACTAAAGTGCAGTCACGCAAGCATCCACATGGTCACAATTTCATCCCATGTTCAGACCTACAAATGCTCATAAATGGCCAAAAAAATTGTTGTTTTGAATTCCCTTTAGACCATCATTCACCCAAGCTTGTCAAGTTTCCAACAATCATCTCCTAATTCCTTTGCCCAAAATAGACCCTGGTATGATTGAGATTTTTGAAATGGGATTCTCCTAGGGGTGTTTTTGAGACTTGGCTGGCTTTTGGCTTCATCATTGTGAAGCTTCCTACATGCCATTTGGACTCTTTTCATGGGATGGTTTGTTGTGTTTTTCACTCTTTCTTTATTATTCTATACTCTATTGTTTCTTGGTTATCTTTGGATTCTATGTCTCCTAACTCATTTCCATACATATTAGGATAGTGATAGATACACTTATTGCTATTCTCATATTTCATTTTATATAGTGCTTCTCTTTGTAGCGTCAAAAATTGTCACCCTTGACAATTTCACACTACCTTGACACCCTATTTTGCTTATAACATTAATTATAATAATAACTTACTCATTTGAGCCAAAAAGTACCGATCATGGGTGTTGGGCGCCCTAGACCAAAAAGAAAATTTGTAAATATTTGAAATCTTGATTGGCAACCTTTTGTGATTTGAAAATGACCCTAGGTTGGCCCCTACACAAATAATTCATTAAAATGCATATATAAACATGTTTTCCTCTCATTTTGAACATTAGAAATCAATTAAGGAGGCAATTATGAATGAGAGGTTATTATGATGCAATTATGGAGAAGTATTGAGTGATCCTCTACATGCTAGCTTCAGCAATCTATTGTGTATGTGTCTACAAG
Organism: Sequoia sempervirens; assembly: GCA_007258455.2. Taxonomy (NCBI): domain Eukaryota; kingdom Viridiplantae; phylum Streptophyta; class Pinopsida; order Cupressales; family Cupressaceae; genus Sequoia; species Sequoia sempervirens. The sequence continues at coordinate 167,210 of VDFB02019220.1, forward strand.
TCTATCTAGCAATCAAGGCATCTATCAATCAACTTATAGTGTGGCATCTCTTCTTTAAGGGTTTTCACATTAAGGTAACATTTGTCATTTGTCATTTATCAAACTTCAATCAATTATTGTTGTTTTGGCCTCTGCCCAGCCTAGGGCATGCCCTCTTGATCATCATGAATTGTTGTACATGGAGGTAGAAATATCAAAACGGGGTTTGACTTAGGCAAGCCCCTATACAACACAATCCTTCCCCGTCTTTTCATGTGTGCAAGCCAGATCTGGAAGTTTCAGCAGGAGACAGCTACAAAAGACAGAGCACAAACTATAACATACATATCAGAATTTTCAGATCCGACAAAAGAGGAGGCCAATCTAGGGCGCCCCACGCCCTTGACCTTGCAATTCAGGCTCAAATTTACAGTCTAAGTTTCTCTCTATATCTTAGTCTCCGATCTGAAGCTATTTTGTTACTTTTCGTTTTCGTTTGTCCGATAATTACATTTTCAGATCTAAAGTTATACGTCAAATAAGCTTGTTAAAACACACATCAAATTTATCATTCTCACAACTCAAGACAACATAAACCCTAGGAGGTTGGCTCCCCCTTGTGGCAACAAGCCAATCATAGAACCTTAGTTGGTTTATGTTTGAATGTGGAGTCAAGTGAAAAGGAGATAATCCTAGTTAATCTAATTGGATCTAGGATCACTTTTCCTACTCAACACTCTTAATTCTAGATACACAAAGGTTAAAAGCACATACTCAAATCCAATCTATTTCTCTATTTTGATTGTCTATGGAGGTCAAAAGACCAAACTAGGAGCTTGACCATTTGCCTGTTTTCCCTATGCCCCAATTACAAGTACTCTTGGGGATGTCTTTGTACTAATTAAAAAGGTTTAGTATTTCTTCCCCTCTATTGTATCTTAGTCATTTGATTTGATTTAAAATAGTTTATATTAATTTATGACATTCAAATTATTTTGTACACTTTCTTGTTATTTTCTTGTGTTACCCTCTTTGTTGTTGCCAGGCATTTGTTGTTGTTTTGCAGACATTCAACTTCTATACAGATTGTTATTTTTGTGCACCACAGATGACAGTGCAATCATGTAGACCATATTGTGGTTGCACCAAAGTCCAATAAGTGTGATTTCAACCTATCTAGATTTCTTACCTAAGTAAAATTTCCATTTCTGAACCCTATTCTATCAGTAACAGATATTTCTTCTCATCCTGATGATGGATCAGGAGTGTGCTCCAAATTGTTGTTTCAAAAATTCACACAATTTTCTACCGGAAGCTCTTTAATTACCTATAATGGAGCATGAAAATACCATGTCTTTGATTTTGTTAGTAATTAATTTATCAGATTTCACATTCCTTTTAGTAATTAAAGTTTCCTTATTTTTAATAAACATAAAAATGCCAAATAAAGTAGCAGCTCCACTTTAGTTTTTTAAATTAGGCCAAATTGTTAGTCTAGCTAGAACATTAGCGTATTGTATAGGTCAATTTGCTTTAGTACTTTGAGTAGTTTAATTTATACACTACAATACCAAGATAGGAAGATAGCTAAGAAAGCAACCTCCAAAAAGAGAATTTTTAGTTGAACTTTCTATAACAGATTTATATGAACGTAAAAGAAGCAAAGTGAAAGGAGCAGTGCTTTTAGCGTAGAAAATCAAAATGGAGTCTAGAAATCTATGATGCATGTCATCCACAGATAATGTAGAGTTAAAAATTATCATCCTACACCAAATCTTTAACACTAGTAAAAGACTAATTCCAGAAGCATGCACTGATAGAATATCCCTGTGAATTCTGAGAAAACATTCTAGCAAAATGGAGTTGTTTTATTGAACAATAAAAATTACCATAATCCTTTCCATCAACATAACCACAGAAATACATATCTAAACAAAGGACGGCAATGCAATGAAAAAGTGTTAGAAGCAAAATTGCATTTATAGTGGCTCACCCTGATTGACTGACCATGAAAAATGTCCTTTTGCACAACACTGGAGGTTCCTGCATGACAATGAAATCAAGTCAAAATGAAGCAACATTTGTAGACAAATGAATACTTTATCCAAATACAAAGGTGACATTCTGTTATTACTCTGGTCAACAATGTAAATAACAGATGGCATGGAAAGTTTCAAAGGAAATGTTTCTGTTGACAATTTAAAGAAGGAATTTTGCTCTCAAAGCAACTAGGAAAATTCAAATGCTTGCCAAAATTTTGTAGATTTACAAATAAGGTATATAAAATACAAATAAGATGTTCATTGAATTTAGCACTTGAGATTTATACAAGAAATTTCAATGAAACCAGCATCGCATCTTATTTCATCAACTACATTGAACCCATATAGAAATGTGGCATTTGAAAGATCCTTCCAAGGATTCACTTGCAATAATTGTGCTTTTGTTCATCATACAGTAAAATACATCTTCAGTTTTCATATAGATGTTGATTAAGATTTTAAAATACTTCCCAAAACAAAAGAAAAATCAAAAAAGCAAATGTCATACAAGCTAAATTTGTATAGAGCAACAGTGATTGGAGTTTTTAATCATTATGGGCATCCATGACATAGAAACCTTGTGTTTTCTTAAATTCTTTTCACAAGATGAAAAATAGAAATAAATGTTTAGATATACTGTCTAATACTGACTGAAATGAATGCAAAAAACAGTCGTTTTGAGATTAACGGACCAGAAGAAATGCTAGAATGGGAAGGATATGAGAAGATGCATCAGGTATTCCCATCTTTTGCTATCATTGTTGACTGTAATCATGGATCCAGTTGACCTATTCTTGTACATGAACACTGATATGATTTCTTCCTTATTTGTACAGTTAATCCATTTGTGGCATGGTCACTCAATGAATGGAAATGCCTTTAAATTAAAAGAAATAAATGTCAATTTCAACTGGCTTTAGAACCTTGGATATTCCCTTGCTCTTAGAATACTTGTATACCACCTTCATTTTTTCATCCCATTAGATTATGCTAATCTGCATTAGAATGCCCTTTAACACTTTGCATATCCTTGTGAATTTTGATTATTCCCTGCATAAGCCATGTGTACTATAATCCTAAAATATTATCTATGCCAATATTTACCATACCCTTTACTATCATACATGCTTCACAGTACCTCGTTAAGATGCACAAATCAACATTAGTATCTTGAATCTTAGTTATTCTATATCAAGAGTACACAATAAAATTTATAATCTAAATCATAACATCTGATATTCCATCTCAAAATTATTAAAAATGCATCAATCATTGCTTGCAACTCATTATACTTGCTACCACCATATTAAAAATTACAATTTCAAGTACAACTATATTAGACAGAAAACGAGAAATATGTAGGTAGATTCAAATAATGATCTTAAAAAAAAGCATGCTCAAATATATGAATTAGTAGCTTGTTTATTGACTTATATTTGGGTTTTAAAATGTAGTAATGGCATGGCCTTTAGAATCAAATATTTACAAGTTTAAGAGGTTAGGGAATCTGAGTGAACCATCTCTAATTTTTGTTGAATGGTTTTGAAGTAATGTATAAAAGCATCCAATAAAGAGTGTACATAGAATTTATTGTCCTATAATTTAGTGAAATTTAAAATCCATCCAAGCTGAGCTTCCATACCTCGTATTCTTCAAACTCGTGACCTTCGATCATGACAATGCTAGGTACAGCCTTTGGAGGAGGATGAAGCAAATCTTGAGCTTCTTCCCATGCCAACTTCAATTCAAATGCATCACCATTATCCATGCAAAGTCTCTTGCTCTTTGCACAAAGATTGCGACTTTTTTTCTTTTCTGGTGTCAACAAAGATTGACTTGAACTATCTTTGGATTTGCCTCCAGCTTTGTCACTTTTATACCAACTAAAGCTTGGGCCTGAAGTATTGACTTGACCCGTTAGAGGCTCTACACATGATTCTTCTTTTACATTTACAGAAGGAAATGTATAGCTTGAAAAAATTTCCATGCTTCCAGAGTTCAGGGCACTACTGAAAAAGGGCCCAACTCCTGATGTTGATGGTTGGCCTTCCTAAAATATGAGGAAAGGAAATCAATGCATCATACTTAACCAAATTATTATGTGCTATACTTTTCTAAGAGAGATTGAAAAGTGCCCAAATACTATTCTAATAATCAATGAAGCGCACAAAACAATAATGTGAAATGCTAAATTGTCTAAACTTTAAAGTACATATAACTCGGTCAAACTTTAGACAAGAAATGTGATGTAACTTCACATTTCGTTACTCTGCGAATTCAATGAGCAGGAAAACAAACCTGTGTTAAAGTAGAATTAGAAGCCTTTCGGTAACCCATGACAAGCTTTCCTTCTAGATCAATCCGGCTAAATGTTACTGGTAAACAAAAGAAAAAACATTTAATTGTCCAGACCAAAACATAAAATTAAAGTAAAAAACAACATTAAATCTGTATTCTCACATATTTCAGCTCTAATTAAATGAGATCTCAACTCTAGCATATTCCTGATTATTATTTAAGAAGAAGCTGCCTATTATCTAAATATTTTTATAGTTATGTTCTATACCCTTAGATATCTAAACAATTGAATGTGTATGCTTCTATAATTGTCGTATCTAGCTCTATCTGTATCAGGGGATCTTGAAAATTTGCCATATCCATATTCAAATACCATATTTGTTTCCATGCAAGTCTGATTGCACCCTCTGGGATTGCTTAAAAAATTGCCTCCAATGTACAAACAAAACAACAACACACCTCTATGACCATATGAACATTTTCAAGACAGCTTGTTCCTAAAAATGGATCATATTGAGTGCACAGTAATAGGGATGTACAGCACAAGGAACTTTCATGAGGTTAAAAATTCTACCAAATGCAAATCCTCATCTCTAGCTCATCTTGTGTCAGATTGTTTCCTCAGATTGTTGCGTTATCCAATGATAACATAATGTACTTCCTTTCAAAGCTATTTCTATCTACCTGTATTTCTTTATAATTTCACAATCCCAAAAACAGAGATAGATTTCTCTCAATATGTTGTAGCTATGTAAATCCTTATGAGTCTGACCATTCTCACTATTGAACTCTTTGAACACTTCACAGATAAGGGCAGAGAGAGAAAAGTGTAGAAACAAGTAAAGCATATAAGATTTGAAAACAATTAACTTATGCTAGGGAATCAAAATTTGAGTTTGCCCATACATCATATAAATTTGATGTAATCCCTGTTCTCATATATCACTAAAATGGTAGATTAGGCGTAAAGTTAGGTTTTTTGACCTGAAAATGCATGATAGGGGCAAGAAAACAAAGAAAAGTGCATAGTTTAGACAAATTACAAGCTCTATCACAAAAAGTTACAAAATACCAAATACCTTTAAAAAAACAGCAAGGAAAATGAGACTCAAATAATCAAATCTTAATTTTAATTGAGTATTGTGGATACAAACAGGCTTGGTGAACATAATAAGCAGTATTCCACTTCCAAAATCAAGACATGAGATACCTGTATCTCCTGCCTGCAATTGCATGGCCTGAATGCATTGTGTAACTCCTTCTAAAACATACATCCTGCTATTGTTGTTAGGCCAATATCGGAACTGGAACACCCAATCCTTTCCTGTTGCATCTTGAACCGTCAATGGCACACCCTCTGGCTGTGATATTGGAGGAAAATATGCCTGTTCACATGAGCCTTGGTAAGAATAAATAAAATTTAGAACATCAGACCTGTATGTCTTAAATATCTCCCACCTATAGCTACTTGCAGGTTATGATGAGTTATAAGGCTTTAATGATAAAATATTTATCGTCTAAGGCTTCAAAACCAGGAGTTTCTTTGTGTCGTTTCTTAAGAGCTAATTTTCTTTAGTGTATTTGTAACTTCATTTTCTCGAAACAACGTCCCTAACACAAAAATTAACCTTCTGTTAATTAATATTATTGTTCAGATTCTCTGAATAAAATGTTACATATTTTCTTTTCAACTGAAACTGAAAAAGATAGAAGAGTAGAGATTTGACTCCATGCATCAAACTAGGAGGCTGCTAATTGCTCTTTACAACATGCTTGCCAGATTTTAGAATGCTAAGACTTTTTCAGCGATGAAAATTTGAAATTCAGAAAAATATACAAATGATAGATGTTATTAAGAAAATTTTCACTAATTGTATTGTTCAGATTTTCTGTATAAACTTTTTTCATATTTTCTTTACAGCTAAAAGGGATAAAAACAAAATAAAATAGTAGAGATTCGACTCCATGCATCAACCTGAAGGACACTGTGTTGCTCATTTCAATATGCTTACAAGCTATGAAAATTCAAGGATATTTCAAGAATGACATGTAGGAATTCAGTAATACACATGAATGAAAGATTTCTCTAGGACATATATCAAGAACTTTTCCATGTGAACAATAATAACAGTAACAACTCACCTCAGCACATGCTTTAGGAAGAACTAATCTCCCTATCCTGCCTGCATCACTTGCACTTAATGTCTTCTCAAACAGAGGAGTTATTCTGGAGTTTGAACTGTTAAAAGTCAAGTTCAACAAGAACCTTCAAGGACTTCACCGTAGGCAATGTAGAACAACTAAAGAGAAGGAAAATGAATAAGACATCAAAGCAAAGAAGAAGCCTACACCCTTGTTGTCATGTGCACATAATGACTTTGCAACCAAAGAAATAAATGACAAAGATTTTACGTAGGCTATAATTCTCTATTTAAAAAGCACAGAAGAAACAATATAAAGGTGAAATTAGACAATTTTTCAAAATAAATCCTTTTCCTTTCTATTTTAAGGCATACTTTCAATTATGGGAATTGTAATAAATGAGATTAAAACTCGAAAAGGATACTCCCCAGTTATCAGCTGAAGTTCCTGGTCAGTACTCCTTGGCCAATATCGTGGAAGTAACTGATTTCTACCCCTTCCCTCACCTGGAGGGCGTGCGAAACGTATTTGTGTATTTATATCTTTTGATGAGTCAGAGCCTGTACTTGGGCTTGGATTACATGATCTGGGTAAGACTAGAAATTGTTGTTGATGCTGCAAATTAGCAGCATCAATTATGCCCTGTTCAGAAGAACCTGACAAGATTCCCATCCCTAAGACAGAAGATTTATCATTGTAGGTTTGAACTGCATCCTTGGGAGCTAAAGATCCTATTGAAATATTCAAGCATGTCATTGCTGGAACCTCCGAGACCTTACTATTTAATGTCAAAACTTTATAGTCATCTTGCTCTGAATTTATCTCTTCACATTTATGATTTTCTAGAGAGCCTGTCACAGCAGACTGTAAACATGAACTGGTCGTAATATTTTTCTGGCCTTCTTCCATGGAAAACATCCTTTGCACTGTTTCTTTTCTACTGTATCCAGATTCATTCCCACCTTCCCCCACTTCAGGAAAACCTCTGCTTTCGCCAGAGTACTCAACTACATTGAGTTTTAAATGATCAGCTCCTTTTCTTTCAGGAATACCATTATCCTTTTTATTCAATCTGGAAGCAAAAAAAAATTCCCCCATATTGTTCTCTGCTATATCAACTTCATTTGACTTGTCCATTTCATGCATTTTTTCCCTGAGCAAAGATAAATCAGCCCGCCCAATTGAAGGCAGCTGCGATGTAGGATTATGATGCCATCTCTCAGTACTGGTGTTCTGAGAAATTCTGACACCCAGTTTGTCATTCAAAGTTCTCAGAGGCAAATCTATCTGTCTCTGAGATGAAACAAGGTATGGAGCAAGCTGCTGAATATGACTTGATACCTAATAACACAAAAAGTTCATCAAGCCTTGTGAATGTCAGTAACTTTTTTGTTCTAACAACTATCAAAAAATATATTAAATTCTACTGTCGGTATTTTTTTTAATGAAATTACAGGCATTCAGAACCTGCGGCATGTTTCAAGATGGGACTGCTGAATACAAAATGATAACAATATAATAGAATATATCTTTTATTTAGATGTTCTATTTTTGTGGGATTTTTTTACCACAATGTGGAAGTATTTTCAGTACTCAAGTAATCACTTTCCTGACTTTTTTCTATGAGCAGTTATTTCTCAATGTGATCTGAATTAAGCTAGTAATTCAAGGCACAATACACTAGTTGAGGAACTTAAGGTATAATGAGCAGCAATTGAACAAAACAAGATTAACAATTACTGAATAAACAGAATAACTTAAAAAAAGTAGCTTAAACATGGGGAGTATTTTCAGTACTCCAGTAATCACTTTTCCAACTATTTTCCATGGACAGTCATCATTTCTCTATGTGAACTGAATTAACCTGGTAATGCATGGTACAATACAATAGTTGATGAACTTAATGTATTATAAACAGTGATTGAAGAAAACTTATACAACACAAGATTACAATTACCAAATAGCCTAACAAAATAGATTTTTATTTCAACTGAGAGCTTGTACAAAATGGGCAAACTCAATAGGAAAGATATATGCCTTCTCTACTGAATAGCTAACAAAATAGGTTCTTATTTCAACTAAGAGCTTGTACAAAATGGGAAAACTTTACAGGAGAGATGTATGCCTTTACTCTGATTGCATGCTTTGGGTCTAACCATTGTATAGTTTTTCATAGAAGAAACAGAAAACTTACTCAAAAAAATAGCAAATTCAAGTTCTTGGTGAGGACCAAAGAGTCACCACAATTGTCCTCCTTGGAAGTTGAAATAACAGCTAGGCAAGGACAAACTTATTACAATACTGAAAAAATTTGTTGGGGTAAATTAATTTTGGCGCCCCTACTTTTCAATGTCATAACATGTAGTCTATTACAAAAAAAAATTGAAGCTCATATATAATTTATATTGGAAAGCTTAGGTCATTACCAATCAATCCAAATTAAAATGCATAGTAAGCGTGATCCAAATGTCACCTCACCAAATTCTACTTCAAAGAGCCTCAAAAAAGCAAAATAAAAAAGTGTAATGAAAATACAGAAAAAAAAAATCATAAAACTACCCTAGACTGCCCCATTTTTGATGACCTAAGATGTTTTATAAATCACTATGACCTTTTAACTCATTTATATTGGTGAATAATCACAAAGTCAAGGGCCCTAGAAGATTTTTCATTGTTCAAAGTACTTCAAACATCCAATCCGGAAGTCAAAGAATGACTGAAATTAGTGTCACAGACACAAATATTAGATTGAATGCCATACAAAAATAAAATCTTTTATTATGCAAGCTTCCAATTACTAAAAAATTATCGATGATCATGTTTACAAATTACAACATGGCTTTTAAAAAGCCATCTACCTGACAGCCACCAAAACATTCTGTTCACTTCTCATTTATGAATTCCAAAGCTTTGCAGTTTGTCAAAACACTTAAAACCTAAGTCACAAGGTTCGAATTCGAATTGGAGTTCAGCAACATTGAAATTTGGATGAAGTTCGGCAAGGAAAAAATTCGAAAAGCAAAAAATTCAGATTAAATTTGTCTTATATAATTTAATTTTTTTTAAATATAAATAATATATCAATAAAATTATCAAAATAGTTTAACTTTAAAAACAAAATAAAAATACTAAACTTTAATTAAAATAATAAACTAAAAATATATTATGTTTTTATTTTTACTGTAAAAAATATATAATTTATAAATATTAAAATAATCTTATATTGAGTTTAAATAAATTTTAACAAATTTTAAAATATTTGTAAATGGATAAATTAAAAGATTTAATTTAAATATTTAAATTTGTTAATATATATTAATGATTTAAATCAAAATTAAATATATTAAAATATTAGATTTTAATTATTAAATGCTAATATTAAAAAATAAATAAATATATTAAAACAATATTAAATTTAAATATATTAAATGCTAGTTTTTTAATAAAAATTTATTATAAATAAAATAATATTTTACTTTTTATAAACGTTGATGACATTTCTTTTTCCTATCTCAAATAATTCCTTAGCCATCCGCCTCACTATCTTCGATAATCTGGAGCTAGAAGCGCATCATCGATCTCTAAAAGCACATCATCGATCTATAGAAGCTGATAATTCAAATGCTATCCAGACAGACCCTTCTGTACACGACTTAACAAAGCAAAGAATCGTTGAGCACTCTCATGGAAGAACTTGCAGAAATCGTGGCAAAACTTGCAGAAATCGTGGCAAAACTTGCAAAAATCGTGACGGAAATGGAGTTTTCACAATTGCGACAGCTCTCAGATAGGAAAAACCAACTCACGACGGGTCTTTGATGAAACTTGCGACTGATTTCAGAGTCGGTTGTGGCATTCTATACAAAAAAACACTTTGAAAACCCTAAAAAAACATTTTTCAGAACCCTAAAAAACAGCTGCATTTTTTTGGTACGAATTACTCACAAATTTGAATGAATTTCAAAGAAAGATTTGAGATTCGGAAAAATTTGAACTTCATGCATGAAGTTTGACGAACCTTGTGACACAGCTTAAAACAGATGTTGGCTGAAAACTTTATATGAGAGGCAAATTTTCACACAATGACACCAAAAAAATATATTTTACACCGATCAAGTTTTCACACAATGATTTATAATTTTTAATGATATTGAAACTTGAAGTTCATATGTCTTCAGAAGTTGAACTCGTTTTTTGGTCTATGATATGTATTAAACTCTATTTTTTTTATTTATATATGATGAAAATCAATAATATGTTCTACAAATTCAATAAAATGTGTGCTATAGAAGATTATTTTTTAAAATTAATGTATTTTCAAATGTTCAATAAATTTGTTGAGTTTTAGTTGCCGAGTTCAAGTTTTTCAACTAAGGTGTATCCTATATATACCCACTTGTAGCTCACATAAGAACAACCTAATCTCTTGAATCTAGAATCTTGTATCATTTGCATTCTTCGATAGAATAGAATTTATCCTTCATTTTAGGTCTCAATCTTGACTCAATCTAGCAACATCTGTGTACCTATAAAACATCTCATAATATCTCCATCTTAATCCTTCAATTTATAGACACATGGGGGCTCAAAATATCACCATAAAACATTACCATGCGTCAAAACAAGGTTAAGAAATACCATGGTAAAAACCCATACGACTCTTACATGCTAAAAATGGTCTCTTACATGACATTACACCCTCTAACAAGTTGTCATAAGAATCCCTAGAAAATAGGGTATGCTCTTACATGCATCATAGACCATCAATAGCTTATCTAAAGATTCTCTTGTGTGCGTCATAGATGATTCTCACGTCCAAAATGATATCCCCTACTTTTAGCCCTTACAGTTGCCATAAATCTGTCAAAACATCCTTAAAAATAGGCTTTCCATGTTAGACCACTAAATGGGCATCTTTGATAACTAATAACTTATTTTTAAAAGCACCAACATGTGGCAAAAGTGCCAACTCAAAATATCATGCCCGTTTTGATGGAGCACAAAATTTAATAACATAAATGATATTTGTCCATGGTAAAATGTAAAAAAGAATAAATACATAACTTAGGAAATGCCAAGGTTGAGACACATTGATTTCCAACATTCTCCCACTTGTTGAATACCTTGCAAGAGCTAGGGGAATCACACCATCATGGAATCAACTAGGTACAAGAAACAAGGCATGTGGCCTCCCTGCACCAAATGAACTTATGTGTGCTCACAGGTTTGGTAAGATAATTTGCAACATTCACCTCGGTGTCAATTTTCTTCAACTCAATTTATCCATTAGCAATCATTTCTCAAACAAAATGGTATTGAACATCCACATGCTTTGTTTAAGCATGATACATAGGATTCTTGGCTAAATGAATTACACTTTGGCTATCACAACCAATTTGAATTGTCCTGCAATCGAAACTAATACTTGCACACAATCTTTGTAACCTTACTGCCTCCTTGGAAACATGGGTAGCAGCCATATACTCTACTTCAGTAGTGGATAAAGCAACTATAGGCTTCCTTTTAGCTCCTCCAAACAAAGTAAACACATACCCACTAGTGGACCTTCAACTATCTAAGTCACCTCCCCAATCTACATCAACAAAACCTTGTATGTCCAATGTCTTATCCACATTGTTAGTACCAAAATAAACCACCATGAAAAATTACCACGGGTCAAAACAAGGTTTTGAAATACCATGGTAAAAATTCATATGACTCTTACATGTTAAACATAGTCTCTTGCATGACATTACACCCCCCTTACAAGTTGTCATAAGAATCCCTAGAAAATAAGAGATGCTCTTACATGCATCATAGACCATCAATAGTTTATGCAAAGATTCTCTTACACATGTCATAGATGATTCTCATGTCCAAAATGATATCCCCTACTTTTAGCCCCTACAATTGTCATAGAATTCATCATAACATCCTTAAAAATAGGTTTTCGATGTTAGACCACTAAATGGGCATCTTTTGACAACTAACTTATTTTTCAAGGCACCAACATGTGGCAAAAGTACCAACTCAAAATCTCATGCCCCTTTTGATGGAGCACAAATATTTACTAACAAATATATTTATCCATGGGAAAATGTAAAATAAGAATAAATAAATAACTTAGGAATTGCCAAGGTTGAGACACCTTGATTCCCAACAAACTTAGAAGCATGGAAGAAATGTAAGAGAAATATAAATTTAATTGAATAAATACCCTTATTTCTACCCTCTAATCATTGGCACACACTCTTGGGCAAATCTACTCAGCGAGAGGTTTGTCATGTCAATTTGAGCTTTCTTAGCCTAACCTTGAGCATTTGTTTGTTTTTGTGTTTTGTTTGATTTTATTGATTAAATCATTTGTATTGAACACGTTTTCATGCACACACCACAAAAGTTGTTGTTGATACAATAGCTACTATTATTGCTATAGAAAGCCACATTTGTTGTGGAAGCTATTGCAAACATTCAATAGAAACAATATTGCAAGATGGTATGAAAAATTAGAACCTTGGTGATTTTAAATTTCAATTACCTTGTTTTTTATAAAGAGACTATTTGTAACTTGTTGATGTGATTTTCATGACTGCACCAACACAGAATATAGTTGCCAACGGCTACCCTATTCTCTCTTGATCAAAGTATCCATCACGCTAAGATTGCGAGAGAGTTCGTGCAACTCCAAGGTTCCTTCAGTGCGAATAGTCTCAGTTGGCTCGATGTGATTTGTTGGTATTTCAAGGGGACTTACGGAATTGTTCAACAGCAGAGGAAGGGGTTTTCACAATTCGACAGATTTATCAATGAAGCACGGGTTTCCTAGTCTAACCAGAAAGTACTAAATTTAAAGTGGTTGCAAGGTTTAGAGAGTCTAAATCTATTCTAAGTGCATGATATGGAGCTCAACTTCAGCAAACTTCAACCGGACTTCGCTTTGCCTCGCGTCGGACAACTTCCACGAAGTCGATGCAATCTTCAAGGGAGATGACTAAAGATATTCAAACCACCACTTGACATGAAGATACCATCACAACAACGCATACCATCATTCAAACTGTGATTGAAGTTAGGCCCACAACGTTTCCAGTTGACCACACAAGGCGAACACACCATCAGTGAGCCCGCTAGTGGTATGGATAAGCGAAGCTTGCTTAGATCAAACACCACATTCCATTATTACTATCTGCTTGCATGAAACAAAATCTATTTACTTTACTCTAAAATCCTACTTGAAGTAGAAGGACGAAGAAACCTCGCTAGCTACTCACAACAAAAGATGAGATCATCATCAACGAAAACTCTTTTTATTGAGAGAGTGTTCACAAAAATTTCTTACAAAGTTTTCAAAGGAAAAACTTTCCTTCTTCTTCAAACTATCCTACCAATCTATACTAAGCTATCTCTAAGTTGTCTCTCTACTCTATGTCTACTGTCTAATCTAATGCCTATTCTAATGAGGTACAAATGAGGGGGGATGCCCCTTTATATAGCTGGCCTAGTCCAATGGACGGCTCAAATTACAATCGGCTGGATGGCCCAAATTGTGCCACCTCAGCCCTAAACAAGATTCACCCTAAAAATCGCCACCAAGAGGATTGTGGTAATAAATGAGCCATTAATGTCCATCATCCTCTAGAAGATTCTAGTCTAGAGACGCGTTCCCACTATTCCTGTTCTTCTTCTTGACTGCAAACTCGATCAATCTGATCATCACAACTTCTTCCTTAGCTTTGAGGGCATTTTAGTGCTTGAGGATGATCTTCTTCTCAACTCTTCAACACCTGAGCCTTCATCTTTTCCTTTGTTCTGAACTTGAAAGATTTTCTTGGATTCAATCATTCCCACTTGCCATTCGCCTAACTGCATCGAGTGCATACTAGGTTTTTGTGGAGAAACATCCAACACTTAGTCGTTTCTTTCATCATCTTTGCAAATGAGATATCATGGAGGAGATTCAACACGTAACTTCATCTTCTTCCGAGAGTTGTCCTAGAGTCATCGTGCTCTGACCTCGACGTTCATCCTGCAAAACAAACAAAAGGAAGAACATCAAAACACTTCATAATATAAATTTACCTTACTCATCTGATTTTCATGCTCTGATCTTTGAGGTTTGAGTGATCTCTTCATCTGATAGGGTTCATCATTTTCCTCCAGCACAACTTTTGCCTTTAAATTCCTCTTGCCTTAGAATATTTCCACATTATCATTCATCCCCCTTAGAGCGCATCTGGAGACTTGAGCTTTCGTTTTCATTTCACCGGCTGAGGTGTTCACTCTGACATTTCATCCAACTCTAGCTCGAGCAAAATGTTTTCATCAGGAATTTGATCAAAAATTATCTAGGCGCCCAATTTCAAATTCATCGTCTAAGGCACTCTATTTCAACAACACATTTTACTCCTTTTGCCTTAGAAAATTTTTAAATTTTCCTTAGGAAAATTTCATAATTCAAGTGCTGATCAAAATCTCCATCTTGAAAGCCTTAGCGAAGTGCAAAAGACTTTAAAATCCATTCATCGTCGAAGATCTTCAATACCCAGAAGAAAATTCCCTTCAAAACGTGTTGAATTCATGGATCTACAAACGAAGGGGTACAGTTAATTTTTGAATTTTAAACCTTAGAAAAATATTTTTCATCAAATTTAATCCAGTTCTTCATCTCTGGGCATATTTTCTTGCTCTGACTTGAAAACTTTTCATCGTCCTCGCGAAGCTGGCATCCTCTGACTTCTACCAATTTTATTCATGCCTCGGTGAATTTCCTCACTCCATCAACTTGGACGTATTTTCCTAAGGAATGTGGAATTTGAATATTAACACTTAGGAAAAAATTTCTATCACCTTATCACTAGCTTGGGTGTACTTGAGAGGTTTGGAAGGAATTTTAAATACTTGGCATTTTATGTCTTCCTCCTATTCATCTTTAATCCTTGGGCGCATTCCACATGCCAAGGTGGACTTAACACCAACGCTTAGCATATTTTCTTATTCATCCCACCTTTTAGACTTTCATTTTGTCATACTTGAATATTTTCCAATCACTTGCTCTAGTTAGGCACATTTAGCCCTCTGCACTTCCAATTCCTTTAGAAATTTTCCTAGCCCACATATTACTTTTTTCTTACTTAGGCGCATATGAGTGTTGAAGCTTTGATTTTTTAATGCCTTAGAAAGTTCTTGAGTTCCCTCTACAAGGTGGGCGCATTTCACCCCCTCTACATCCATTTTGTGACACTTAGAAAGTTTCATATCAACTCCTTGAGGTAGGCGCACATGAGGGGTAGAGCTTCAAGTTTCTATACTTAACTTTTTTCTAGCTCTCCATAAGTCAAGGCGTACATCAAAGGGACCCACTTCAAATTTTGAATGACTTAAAGATTCCTCAAGGCCTCCTTAAATAGCTAAGGCGCATGCATGGGGTCAAACTTCAAATGTAGAAGACTCCCTTCACAAGTCAAGGCGTATGGGATGGGGCCCACTTCTTGCATGCTTTTGAATATTCCAAGTTTTTCTCTAGTCAAAGGCGCATTCAAAGGGGGGAACTTCAAGTTTCCACGCCTTGAATATTTCTTGAACTCTCCATGCAAGGCAAGGTGCATTTGAAGGCATCTACTTCAAATTTCAACACCTTAGCAACTTCTTGTCCAGTCTAAGGCGCATTTGATAGGTTGAGCTTCAAATTTGCATGCCTTAGTAATTTTATAATCACCTTTACTTTCTTCTTTACCTTGCACTTGAGATGGGTGCATTTCACACATGGAGGAGGATAAACGCCTTGACCTCTTTGACTTTATCAAGCATGGGCGCATTTTGATAGTGGAGGACTTAAAACACTTTTCAAAAAGCCAACACCTAGCATCTTGGAGATGGGCACATTTCATGACCCCGGCAGGAAGTTCTAACACTTAGACAATTTTTTTTTATCATCTTGGCAACTTGGAGATGGGCGCATTTGGGGGTAGGAGCAGGATTTAACTCAGACTTAGAATTTTTTTCACTTTCTCCAACTGGGGTGGGTGCATTTTGAGGGTCTAGCAGGACGAGACTCAAGCTTAAGCAATTTCATCACCTTGGCTTGAAGGTGGGCGCATTTTCAGGGTCTAGGAGGATGAACTCCAAACTTAGGCGTTTTTTCCTCATTCCTTCTACCAGCTCAATACTTACTATAAATAGTAAGTTGCAAGTTTTCTCTCTTCTAAAGATCGGATTGATTTGAAATTTTAACCACAGGATCCTCATGACCTAGTTAGCCTGTTCACACTGCCATCCCGAGATGTCCTGCTATTTATAGCACGTTTCTGAAGGTGGTTTACTATTTATAGCAACTGCCTGATTCTGACACTTCCACAACTCCATTTGACTTGAAATTTGAACGACGTGCTCCCCATCGGATGACTTGCCCATTCGCACTAGCGCCTATTGCTGATTTACTATTTTTAGCCTGTTTCTGGAACGCCTTACTATAAATAGTAAGTGCTCCATTTGCCTTCAAATTTTACTAGTGGATAGCTTGAAAGATGTTGATCGCAGTGGGATACACCGGTTTTCAAAAATTCTGACATTTTACCCCTCATTTTGGGTCCCGAAGCTGGAAACCCTAATTTGACTTGCATGTATATCAAATGACCTCCGTTTGACCTTGTTTTTGTTGCACTTCGCCCTGTTTGTGGTTCTGATGTACTCGGCAGCTGCTAGAATGCACCTGCTAAAAATAGTAAGTCTTTGAAAATTGTTCATCTCGCCTTGCATGTCACATCACTGTGAAGCTCTTGAAAAACCCACAAGGAATCACCCGACATGCGCTGAAAACTCCAACATGCAAACCCTAAAAATAGCCTTTGAAGGCGGCTCCTGAAAAAGTTTTGATCCTGGTTTGAATGTTACATCGTTGAGAAGCCCTCGAAAAACTCACGAGGAATGTTCAGACATGCAAAGAAAATCTCAACATGCAAACCCTAAAAATAGCCTCTGAAATCTGATTTCTAAAAGTGATCGTCTCATTTAGCATGTTATATCATCGCGAAGGTTTTAGAAAACCTAGAAAGAATCTCCAAACATGCATTGGAAAACTTCACATATAAACCCTAAAATCTGCTCCCAAAGCTGAACTTGCTAAAAATAGACAGTTGTCCGTTCTGGCTCAAAATTTGCAGACGAGCAACCTGACATGTCTTGGATGCAGTGTGACTGAGAGAACTTCAGTAGTGCTGAGAGAACGCCCTGAATTGAACACTTACTAAAAATAGTAAGTTGTCAAAATCTAATGAAACTTTGTTGAGAACCTGCTGAAAGCATACTGGCAACAACGTTAGTCTCAGTTTTCAATTTATTCACTTCATTTGACCTCAGACTGGCCGGAAGACTCATAACCCTAATTCTCAGACTTGGCCACAATTTCATGCTCAAGCTCAAAGGCAAGCACACCCCTGGAAAAGCAGATAGCAGAAAGAGAGAGACGACAGCAAAACAAACCAAAAACCAAGCCAAAAGAACCGAAGAAAGCAAAAATTAGGGGGTCCCCATTTGCAATGGGGCGATGTGTGAAAAAGGTCACAACATAACTGAAGATTCCTTTTTGTTGGTTGGTTCTTACAACCACACCAAACCTTATGTTGATTGATTTTTACAACCACAAGGATTTTTGTTTGGACTTTAGCAACTTTGTTGTAGATTGTTTTAGCAAATTGTTTATTATAACTACAAGGAATATCGTTTTAGCTAGTTTGTTGTGAGTGCCTCTCTCTATACATAATCTTTCATTTCACTTAGTGCAAAGAGGAAATCTTGAAGACCCTTTGTAGAGACTATAATTTTGATATATTCTACTATTGGTTTTTGTTGATGATATATACAGCTTCTATCGATTCCTTCCAGCATATCGGTTGTTCTTGGTTGATAAATTAAATGATAGCCAAGAGGCTATTTAATTTATATATGGCACGAGTTTTGAAGAATCTTCATTTAATGAAGAATTGTATGAGGCCGACCTCATTCTACATTGTCTACATTTTTCTCTTTTGGCGCGATCTCTTATATTACTTATTGGTGGCCGACTTTCTTGAGGATGACTTTCCTCTTATTGGTTGCGTCTCTTTACATATTATATTCTCTTATCTCTAGCCGACTTGCATTTAATAGGGAGGCATCCCTTCATATTGTATTTATATGAGTTCGCTCTCTCATTATCATGATCAAGCAAGTTCGATATTTATTCTCTCATCAAGAGTGTGAATTCCTTCAAAGAGCAGTTAGCGAATTCTTTCAAGTGCAGATTGTAATCTGTGTGATTGCATCTAGAGTTGTTGCTATTCTTGGTCATTGTATTTGGCCTCATTGTACAAGAGAGTGTTGTTCTTCAATAATATATGAGAGAGATTTTGTTGCTGGGTTTTTCTCCCTCAAGAGGAGGGTTTTCCCAGGGTATCTGCTGTGTTATTGTGTCTGATTTAAATTAATTTTCTGTGCATACAATCTGATCATTAAAATTTACAGTTTCTATATGATCTTAGAAGTTGGAGGGGGTCACGCACCATTCTTCCCAAGATTAGACCCACTTGGGAATATTGGTGGAAGGTAGCATTCCCTCTAGATAGCTGATTCGTTTCTAGATGGTATGTATTTCTATCTCTATTTAATATTTCCAATGTGTGCATAATTTACTTTTACTAAATTAAGAAATCTTAATGTTTATTCAATGTGCGTGATTTTAATGCATGTTGATATTTTGTACATGTGATTTGATTATTTATGATCGTGTAAGAGTAAATGTGTTTTTACAGTTAAATCTATGTATCCTCATTTGAGCATTTGCAGTTTAATGGCAATTCGTTTCAAACAATTGTGTAGTAGACTAAGCATTTTTCCATGAAAAGTTAGATTGTTTAAGTAGTTAAATGTATTTTGTTGTAATTAGATTCCTCTAGGCTTAGCTTGGGGTTCCATTGTTTCTATTCATCATTCCTCTAGTTCTTTTCTTACTCCCCATCTTAGGTGCATCTTCATATAGGGAACTCAATCTTGTATGAAGGCACGTGGTACCTATATATAGTGCACAACATCTCTCCAAAGTTTGCACTCACGGATTGACATAGAAAAAAGTTTACCAACCAAATGGCTAGCTCTCATCAAATTTAGAAACAACTAAAAAACAATCTACACGATTTGTGGCACAATTGTTTCTACTAGAATCTCAACAATTGCATAAATCAACTGTAATGCCCCGCCTATTTTAACTCTTGCCTTATCCCGGTCCTGTAGTTTTTCTAGGGTTAGAACATGTCTTAGACTCAATTGACAAGTATTTGAAGGGCAATTTGTGTTTGATGTTTGAGCATTGTCATGCTCGTGTCTATATGCTCATTGATAGTTTATGCTGTTTTTTCACGTTTGAACTTATGCAACTTAGTCAACTTCATTGTTTTCATAAGTTGACACTAAAGTAAATTATTGTTTCTAGTTCAATTTTTATGAGCAAATTTAATGATTATATGTGAATTGATTAAACACCCATCTTTTGATATCTAGGTCATGTTTGTTGTAAATGATCTTTAGTAAGATAAGGTAATATGCATTGAAATGAGAGTGGATTATCATTCACATTACACTAAAAATCTATTACATAAAATTGCCTTTATAAGGCCATTATTCCCGTATAAAACTAGTTAAACTAGTTATGGGGATATAATGACCAAAACCAAATTATTTATTAAATTAACAATAGCATGTTAATTTATTTATTATTAACTAACCTCTACTAACTAAAGTGATTATTGCATAATCACTTACATTATTTATGTTAAATATTAATCTATGTTATGCACTATTTTTCCAACAACCCCGTTTAGTGCTAACATAGGAAGAATTTATTCTGTGTTGTAACAGATTGACAACTGGCCTTGGTTTTTGCCTGCATCTTTTAAATTGCCCCCCATTAATAGAAAAAATTCTTCAAAATGCCATAATTGTTGCATGACATTATGATGGTTGAAGTGGGTCAGAAGTAATTATAATACCTCATGTATCCATTTCAGCCACATTTTATCGTCTAGTTGATGCCTCTCAATGCTCTTTATATCGTTGATAGATATTGCACCTTTTGAAGAATAATGTACCTTGAATATAGAATTCCCTCTTCAATTTTTTGGAATAAAGCAATACTGCCAAGTTTTATCGTGCTCTATAGCCGAATGCCAGTGGGAAACACAAATAATGCCTCTTTAGAACTGGCACTATAATGCAAAGTATAATTCAACTATTGTACTTGCCTCCACTGGTGAAGCATTCTCTCCTCATTTGGACTTTATGTTTACCAAATGCATTCAGGTTATTAACGTTCTCATTAAAGCTCACCAGGATATAGCATGGTTCTCATATGCTAACACATCAACAGGACCATATAGAGAATTAGTCGATTCAAGTGCAGTCAATGCCAACGTTGGTGATAATTACGGATAGCACAATAGCGAACAGAGGAAGGAAATACAAGGTAATATCGAGTGTGCGATGATAGTCTCCCGCCTTCAACAATATGACCATTGAATGATCTCGTGCCAATAAGAATTAGGAATACGCCTATGCTAGGCCCGGAAGTTCACCAAGCAACATATAATATATATATAATAGGATGCCAATAGCAATATGCAATAATAGAAATCACACATAGCCATTCGCAAATACTCCTCCCGTCAAAGTTTCGTTAATGAAGTTTCAGCAAACAATGTTCAATAAACAATAATCGGCAATAAATCGCACAAGTTTGCATACTAGCTGGTTTTTTTTTTCGTAGACAAATCTTCAACCGTAGAAACCATTGGCAGATTTAATGGTTCGGGGCAACCAAATAGAAACTTATATAGGCTTTTTCAGGACAGCAACTGGAAAACTAAATATTCGTTTTTGAAATTTTCAGATTTTGAAAATGCACATGAATAGAATGGAGGAAAAACAATGTAAGGAGTGACCAAGATGGAAAGAGAGAAGAAATTCAAATGAGTGATGAATGTCACAGATTTGCATGTGGTCTGCACTGCTCCTCTATTGACAAAATGCAAGAATGGTGGACGAACATCAATGGCCGTTAAACGTGGTCTACACTGCTTGGCCCTTGAATGAACTACTTTGGATGAAAGACAAACGAATGGAAGGCAAACGGAGAGGTCAAGCAAACCTACTCTGATACCATATTGAAATGAGAGAGAAAAAACGAGATTGCTCTCGAATTAAATCCAGTCATTCACATTACACTAAAAATCTATTACATAAAATTGCCTTTATAAGGCCATTATTCCCGTATAAAACTAGTTAAAATAGTTACATGGATATAACTACCAAAACCAGATTATTTATCAAATTAACAATAGCATGTTAATTTATTTATTATTAACTAACCTCTACTAACTAAAGTGATTTTTGCATAATCACTTACATTATTTATATTAAATATTAATCTATGTTATGAACTATTTTTCCAACAATATGATGAAATGTGACTAGATTGGTGTCATATTTTGATATTTTGATGTAATTTCAAGATGGAGGAAGTCTTTGTTTGATCACATGTTTTTTAGGGGTTTTATATGTTGTGCTTCAACTATCATGTATGTTAATTGAGTATGTAGGCATAGGTTCCCAAATGGTGATTAATTGGGAGACAGCCAATCTAGATAAATGTGTTTATGTTGTTTTTCCAATGTCACTAGATTTCAAGTTGCAAGATGTAACTTGTCCTACCTTGTAAACCTGGGATCTGAATTGTCACCAATTTTAGATTTTTGTGATTTGTGAAACCCATAAAGTGTGTGATTGCTTTGCATGTATTTGTTTATCTCTATTGTGATTGAATTATTTAGTATTCATAATGATTGGAAATGCTTTGAATCGACTATTATGCAAATGAGTTCGAAAAGAAATTTTTATTATTAGTCACCTTAATGAATAAGGTGTTATGCAATGGATTTGATTGCATTAGCAAAAAGAAATTTGAAAGATTAAATGGATTTATTTTTAAAATATATTAGTCATTGGTTATTTGATATAAAAATAGCTAATATGGAAATACCTAAAATAAAAATTTCCATTTTCGAATTAACTAGTTTTGAATGTGAAAAGAGGAAAAAATTGACTCATGAAGGGCATCACCTAGAATACGAATTTTCACTTCTAACCTTTTGAGCATTTTCCTATAAATCTTATCCCATAATTTATTTTGTAAGTGACCTATGTCTTTTTGGTTCTTAGGCAAGGGCACATGGCTTATCAGCACTTCTATTCAAGACAAGAGACTTTTATACCTATTTGCTTGAAAGTAAATACCTACAATAGAACTATTTTAGATAAATACGACTAGAAAGCATAAGTACAACAAAAAATTTGAAATTGGACAAAACATAGAAACACGATTCAGCAAACTGATTAGATACAAAGCTATATTAACTTCTTCAATGAAACCTATAATACAAAGCCTATAGTTTTCAAAATTTGACAAATTATCACAAGATGGCTTACATAATCAACAACAAATAGATGTAAAATTATCACTTTCCCAATATAAGTGCATAAAGCACTTATTTATAAGTGTTTTACGACATTTGCACGTGAAATAAATAAAAAGTATACTAAACTTCTTGCATTAAAAATGGCTATCTTGCAATCCAAGCTAGCTCAAAATACAAAATTGTCTTAAAATACATTGTCAAGTAAAAGAAATCTTGAATTAGGATGTTTATGAATAAATCTTCTAGAAGATCATCTCAATATAGTTGTCTCCCAAAAAATAGAAACAGCTAAAACTAACACAATCTAAAAATAGTCACTTTGGTGTGTTGGCTCCTCTTAATAACACCAGTGCAACTTCCTCATATTGACCACAAGGCACTTGAAAGTTGAAAATCTAATGGCCACTATCAAATCACAAAATAATCTAGTGATTTGAATTTGATTTCTTTGAAAGCTTGTAAAATCTAGTGTTCTAAGACCCTAAACCTTATCAAGGATGAAAATTGCTTGCGAGACAAATCATCACCCGTGAAAAGGAAATGGTAAGGTTTTGCATGATGACTAAAAGTCCACTAAGTAATGTTAAAATGCTTTCCTTCTTTTGTTAATGAAAATAATCTTCAAAACCTTATTGCCTTATCCCAACACTACAAACTTCAAGTTACAAAACCATAGTGAAGGGATCAAAACGATAAAGTGCTTTGCAGGGCATTCATATGTTGTGAGCTAGGTTAGGAAAAGAGTCTAAAGATGCATGGCAAGATTTAAGAAGGCATACTCAAAGTGGTCAATAGTGGTCTATGAGTTGAAAGTTGAGCTTCTTGAGTTTGGGAATTGGTAGCTAAATGACATGAAGATTTTCCTATCTCGAAGTCACTACTAAAAGTAGTTCATAGATAACCATTGAGCACCTATAGAAGGGAGTGGAAAATTTATCTCCTATGAATGCATGTGAGTTATCAATGGATTCTTTGGGGGTGAAGTTGAATTGGGAAGAACAATATGTGTCTTCTACAAATTATTCCCTTAAAAATAAGGGTCTAATTTGGGGAACAATGTGCAATCATAGACTAAAAGGTCTCACTGTCCAACACAATAGCCTTCAGTAGGAACTCGTTCCCAATTTACATGAATCGCAAACCAATTCCACAACATGAACGTTACTGCCTCTTCAACCCTTTTCCTACACCACAAGCAATGCACATTCAAATACTCATTGATGTGCCTTCGAACTTTCAAAATTTTCCACTTGGAGCAGATCAAGCCTCCTACCCAAATATTCAGTTATGCTCTCCAAGCTCTTGGTACCATGCTATAAGCTCCCAAAGAAATCGGTTACATCATTCCAAGGAAGAAAACTTACTATGATCTAATTCCAATGCCAATGAGCTTATGAAACATTTATCAATTACAACCTCTTTTCATCAATTCCTATGCATAAGAAAGCTTTAATTATTTGGCACCAAGAAATAGGTCTTTACTAGAGATCAAAATGGCCCAAATTACCAAACATGTACACCTATACCCTAGGAATAATTCCAATCAGCCCCACTCGTTACCACAACTCATGGGATGTGTCCTTATTCTCCAAATAAAAGAAAACAGCTCCAAATTAAATAAATAAGTATTATGCCACCTCAAATCAGGACCAATAAGGACCAAGCATGTACACCTATACCCTAGGGGCTAGGAATGATTCCAATCAGCCCCATTCATTAGCCCAAATCATGGGATGTGTCCTTATTCTCCAAATAAAAGAAAACAGTTCCAAATTAAATAATTAAGTCTCATGCCACCTCAAATCATGACAAATAAGAAAATAAGGACCAATGGTTTTACTCAAAGGCCTCCAAATAATAAACCCTTCCTCAAGGATTACCACACAAGATCAAAACTATCAATTTGGCCTCTATCTTCATGCAGCCTGCAAAATACAACCAATGATCATGTGCTAACACTATACATTCTCAAGCTTGATGTAGACTACTATAAGGATCCCAAAGCCAAATATTAACTAGAACTCCAAAAATCTGCCAACAGAACAAAAAACACACAAGAAACAAGAAGTATATTTTTGGGTGATGCAAACCATTACCTCTTGCCAACACAAATCTACATGCAACACCTACACTACAAGAGTTCACCAAAGCAAAGTGATCAATGTACTAGCGTCAGATAATAAAATATTGAAATCAATGCCAAGGCTCCCATGATAAAGCTAGTGCATACTCCAAGAACTCAAAAACATTGCAACTTGATTTCAAATCTCCACATACAAAAAATGTATGCAGTGTACATCTAAAGAGTTCTCCTTTCAATAAAAACAAAAGGATTAAGAGTGGAAAGAGTCTTGATAGAGAGCAAAACAGCATAAAAGGCAAGGTAGAGAATCACCTGTCCACCCTCAACCCACCCTTGCCCCACCTTCTCCCCCAAATCAAACTTGTGAAAGAAAATGTAAGAGCAGCCCACAGCCCAAGAAAGTATGCAAGAGAAAGGCCTTCTATTGTTTGTTTATATTGTGGAAAGAGGGTCCACGTGGTAGAGGATTTTTGGCACATCTATCCACGATGATTTTGTGGAAAGAATAGCCATCGTGTGTTAATCCATCACCAAGAATCTCAAGCACTCTGTAATGTCCCTTCTTGGGATCTTCCTGATTTCTGCCCTAGAATAATAATACCAGCTTAAGTCTAAGGAGGTAATTCACTTTCAACCCTAACTTTATAAAAATACTATCAAATGTAATACACTATTTAAGATAATCCTAGTTTAGGTCCTACAATGATATTAATAATCACTAAGAAGTAAGAATATATGATAACATCTAAATTTACAAGCATTAACATTAAATATTAGCATTTCATGATAACATATAAATCCTCCACATAAACCAAAATACATCAATAGCATTAATAATTATTCCAATGCAAATTCCTATAGTATCTGTATTAGGAATTCATTGGAAATGTTCGTAAACCACAATCTCAAGGATGGTTGTACTTGTATTGCAAGAGCATGGGTGGATCCCCATCCATCCACCTTGGGGTGGTGTACTTGAGGAGACCTTCAAGCCCAGGAGCACTCATCCGCCTCCCAACCCACGAACATGGTAGGATCTCATGTCCACTCCATCCCTCAGTCCACCTTGGTGGCACACCATCCTCCTTGATCAAGTCCAATAGCACCCATTCACCTCCCAATCCACAAGCATGGCAGAATCTCCAATGCGTTCATCTCGGAGTGGCATGCTTGATAAGATGCATGAAGACTGCCTTCCTCAACAAGCCCGGGAGCACTCATATGCCTCCCAGCCCACGAGTCTGCATCTCGAAGTGGCATGCTTGATGAAGGAAAGGCCGGTAATTCACCTCTCGTGAACTCAAAAGGTTGGCTGTCCTTCCTATTTGCAAGCCATTTCTAATAAATTCAAAACTGATTAATTATAGAAATTAGCTATGTGAATTTTCTATTAAATACTCTTAAAGGGAAATGCAATTAAATTACTTACAATTAGCAATCACTTAATTTCTGCAAGGCATATCTATGCATCTATTTATTTGTAATCTAATATTATTCTTAAAGTTATCTCCCGATATTATTAGTGCCAAAGACAATATTTAGCCTTTATGACTCAATTTCCTTTTTATTTTCCAATTTCCAATATGATCCACTTCCTCCCTCAAACAAAAATGATTTCTTTTATATCGTCCCACCATGGGGGTCACACCTCTTCATCAAAGCATTTCCTTCCAAAGAGTCACACCTCAATGAAGCACTGTTTGAAAATTCCCATCATTAGTTTTAATGATATTTGCTTAACCTTAATCAACCCTTCCTTAGAGTAGGAGGGATTATTTATTTCTTGCGCCTATATTAAAATCTCTATGTTGTCCTTATTCACTGGCGGGGCATGACACACTCAAAAATTCAATAAGTTGCTCAGAAACTGGTTCTATATCAACATGCATAGAATTCAATGTTGAGCCAATTAAACCATGGACATGGCCAAATCATTAAAGATTTTCTGGGTTCAAGGTGGGCACAGTCGCTAAATTTCTGTTTGTAGATATGAAAGGAGTAGGTCTCACATTATACAGCAGAAGGTCAAAGACAGGCACTCCAAGTTGAGAAAGCACATTTAAGGACAAGCAGTCATGCAGAACCAGAGCAGTACCAGATTTTAAAATGTTGACTCTAACCACAAAAGTCATCAAAGATAGAATTTAGACATGTGATGGGTTCAATTGCATACAAATTTGTAAACAAGTTTGGTTAAGTGTGAACTCACTCTACAAGAACAAAAACATACAGACATTGAAGATTCATCATTACAAATGTCTATTCTCAGTATTAGAAAGGTGTTAATAAGTTGGTTTTACATTTCTCCATGCAATAAATGAAATGACATCATTGTTGTAGCATGCATGTCGATGTCACAACGATAGTAGCATGGGTGTATAGATCTGATTTCAACATCACATTGTTACAGTATTGATTTTTGGCATCACACAAATGTAAATCATTGTTTTCAGTACATATATAGCATGCCTAAGTAAATGATAATTGTAGTATGAACATACAAAGCTATCGTATATGGGTCAAGGTTGTAACATTTATTTTCAGTTGTATGCATATAAGCCATGGTTGCAGCAGGTTTTCCAAAGTTGATTTTGATATGATGGCAGTTGTGCAAGCACATTGAGGGGCATATAGTATATATGAAAAACTCAGAATAGTCATGCATCTAGATGGTAAACAAGACTCACAGGAATAAGTCAGGGCCTAGTTATTTAAAAAACACGCCATACTTTTACTGGAAAAAGTGCCTTGCTAAAAAAAGTGGTAAAACTTGCAATTTAGGGTTTAACTCACTGGCAATTTTCTTGAAATCGATTTTTGTGACAAAAGTTTAGCATGTGACAGGTTTTCCATGGCTTCCATTCAGGATTTTAAAAAACTGATGGCTTTCTTAAGGGTTTTTGCCGGCTTATTGAGGTTTTGTTCAAGCTTGCTGTGTGAGTGAGGGCTTCCAATTGCTCTTTTTAAGCATTTTGCATGTTTTTTAGCTTGATGTGCATGTGAGGGCTTCCATTTTCTCTTTTTAAGTTTTTTGAATGTTTTTTAGCCTGCTGCAGGGAGCTTTATTAGCTGGATGCCCCATTTAAGCAGCAGCAGGGTAGAGTCTAGACAGGTCTATATTTACTGGTGGGCATCAGGTCTGTGCTGTGTGTATGGCTTTTCAGTGTTAGTTGTGGCTAAGCGCTGTTTCTTTCAGTGAGTATACTGGTCAGAGACATCCTTCATAAATTTATTTAACTTGTTTTCTCATCTATGATGTGCATTAAACTCTGATTTTGATCCATATATGAAGGAAATTAGTAATACATTCCATAAATACAGTAATATGTGTGTTTTTGAAAAATACTTTTAAAAGCTTATGTATTGTTTAATATTGGATAAATTTGCTGGGTTATTGCAGAGTTTTTTGCTGACATTTTTATGAGTTCTTAATTTTTAAAAATTTGGGTCAGCTAAACAATTGCTGAATCTGATTATTTCAACTAAGGCATATACAAGTTTTCCCATGGGCCAAAGAGTTCCTTCCATGGTTGATCTGGATCCCAAGTGTTCCAGGAGACAAACCAATTTAGTGAATAATGGGTTTATAGATTATGCACATGAAACACAATGATGCAATAACCTGAAACACAATTGATAGGGTACAATGTGCAAATATGTGCTACTTCTATTCAATCAGAAATGAATAGGGTACAATGCGCAAGTCTTTTACAGAGGCTAGGAATGAGAATCTCGAAATGGTGAGCACATCCAATTGATTTTCCTTCAACAATTTAGTTATCCAACTTTTCCTTCTAGAGGATCAAATGCATCTATATATAATAGGGTTGCAAAGCAGGTCTCAAAGATGAAACCATTCATGTCCCAAACTGCTTGACCTCTCAAATGCTTGGCTGACAATGCCATGTGTGAAGAGTTGTTGACCGTGTAATATTCTTTAGGAATTGCATGAAGAAGTGTTAAGTCATGCACAATGACATGCAACAACACAGTGACTTGCATAAGTTCATGCATGGTGGCATGGGATGATGCAATAAATTGTGCACAAGGCATGTGTGCTTCTAAAGATTGTGCACTAGTGCTAAGTGATTTTGAGTCATCTGCTAACCCAAAAGGTTGTCAAGGCATGTGCAAGGTTCCCTAAGGCCTATGTGGTTGCACACTGATCAATGGAGGTAGAGAAGTGACATAAAATTTGATCATTGATAAGAAACAAAGAAGAGCACTCCATGAGAATCTTGCCAAGTCCAATGGTGTATAGTCGCATTATACACCATCTTCATTGAAGGCACTTCATAGGCTTTCATTTGTCGTTCATGCAAATTAAGTTGTAAAACCAAAAAATAGGAGAAATTATATACAAGCATTCATGATTTCATCCACTTACATACCCAAAGATGTTTTCGTCACTTCTTGCATGCATGCGAATATCAAGGAAGATGATGAAATAAGTATCTTCCAATAAAAAACATCACTCTAGCCTCTAAGCATGTAAGATGTAGAGACCAAGGGGATTAAGCATATAAGAGACCAAAGGGATTAACCAAGAAAAACCAACAACCATATCAGTAAAAGCAAAGACACCAAGGAATTGATAGAGGGGGCAAAGATCAAAGGTCAAGGCACCAAAGAGCGTAAGAGCAAGACTAGACACTAAAGCATGTATAAGAAAGGCCAAGAAATAAAAGTAATTTGACAAACATGAAGAGTCAAAGGTCTCCAAAACCAATCTTTGCTTGCAGATTTGCGAAAAACATGAGAGAGAAAACACTTTGACCAATGAGAAGTGCTGCAGAAAGGCGTATCATTTAGAAGGTAGAAGATGAATCCTTATCGATTTATTTATAGTGCTTTTGGGGGACAAAATCCCTCTAGATTGGAGAGGTATGATCCAAAAGGGATCATTAAAATCCTCAAATTTTAGTTGAATGAGATGATCACCTGCACCTTAGTTCAACAAATTAAAAGGGTTTAAGAAGCGCTCTTGACATTACTAAAACATAATTGGCCTGGGCAGAGATGTTGAGTTAAATGTAGAATAGGGGAAACATGTGCATAGGGGATCAAAGATGATTCACACATCCTGGGACCACACCATTTGAATAATTTTCCCAAGAGATTTTCTTCAATAGAAGAAACAGTACATCCTGTTTCAGCTTGCATAGAACAATGTGTGAAAGCTTTAACCAAGTATGAAACCATCATCAAGGAATAGGGTTGCCGAGACAAGTTTTGCTATATACAAAACTTATCCATATAAGAACATATAGCAGAACCAAGCATCCAAAAGAAGTTGATTTAATTCTTCCTCTATCTCTTCATATGGGTGGTATTTAAAATCCTCTATACAACTTATTTTCTCATCCTTTAGCATAAACATAACCCTTGAGGATTAAGTGAAGAAATGCAAGTGCACAGAAGCAGAGCCAAGAGTGATCTAGGGAGTTCTTGAGGTAGAAGATGACTTGATAGTGAGAATAGCTAAAGCCAGTGGTCCACCACATTGCACAAACTAGTTAACCACAATAAGAAGACCATTATAGAAATGGTAACAAGGCTAAAGTGCTTGACCGAGCAATTGGCTTATAACAACTTACAAGATGAATCATAGCTTCAATGTCTAAACATTTTCCCACAATGGACTTCCTTAAGATAAAACCGTGTTTCTCTCTTTCTATGTGTATTTGATTCATTTCTTACTTATTCATTCTGTGCAACTACTTGTTCATATTTTCAGCTGATTCCGCGCATGGTACTTGTTCACAGCAGCCAATAGAAGTTGACTTTTATCTCAATTCAGTCACAGAATCAACATAATATTTGTTGCACAATTGGTCATGCAGAATAAATAAGTCAAATGTGGATGCTAGCATAAGAGTATGAAATATAGTATGCAATGAGGGTATGCATGTATGTGAGCGTATAAACAACTGCATAATGATATAAGATGTCAATGATCTATAGTAACATCAATTTGCAGCCTTAGATTGTTGTTTGAATAGCATAGAACTTGAGAACAACACACAAGGAAAGCGCATGCATGTTGGTAAATCATGCATCAGAAAATCCAGTCCAATTATGGATTTTATATCATTAACCTAATTATATTTATGATTAAGGTGATTAAAACATACTTAACAATAAAAGATTGAGAAAAAATAGAATAAGCTTAGAAAAGTAGCTTACAATATTCAGATTCCCACTCTCTTTGGCACAACTCATGCATTCTATGCCTCCAGCATCAAGCAGTATAAAAGAATGGATGGAAGCAATACATCCACAATGGATACGCTACAAGAAAACAATTACATGTCAGAAAGAATCTTTGTTAAGGTTTATAAATGCATATAATTTAAAAAACAGGCATGTAACTAGAGTGGCATGCTTTTTTAGGTCTTTTATTAAAATTTTTTCCCACTATAATCAAATTGACCAGACCTAAAACAGTACAATAATAAATTCGTATCATCAAATTTTTCTCTCTGATTCTAGATTTCCTCAATTCAAATACCCTTCTCCACAAGCAGTATAAAAGAATGGATGGAAGCAATACATCCACAATGGATACACTAGAAGAAAACAATTGCATGTAAGAAAGAATCTTTGTTAAGGTTTATAAATGCATATAATTTAAAAAACAGGCATGTAACTAGAGTGGCATGCTTTTTTAGGTCTTTTATTAATTCTTTTTCCCACTATAATCAAATTGACTAGACCTAAAACAGTACAATAATAAATTTGTGTTACCAAGTTTTACTCTCTAATTCTAGATTTCCTCTATTCAAATATCCTTCTCCACCATGGCTCTCCCATATTACCTTAGATTTTATTCTATGTTCTTCTCTTAACTAAATCTTGTATAGTGTTGATCCTCAAATACATCTAGCATCCATAGCTCCGAGACTCGCCGCGAGTCCTCCGGACGCGGCGAGTCCCGCGCCGAGCGGCCCTGGCCGCGTCTTGGGTGCGCAGACGCGGGTGCTTCCGCGTCCAGGTCTGGACGCGCCAAACGCGCCGGACGCAGCGAGTCCCGACTGTGGGACGCGGCCGCGGCAGCAGCGGCCAAAAGGGCCAAAAACAAATTAAAACATAACATTTTTTTAATTTTTTTTTGATTTATATCTTCTATTTCGCCCTAAAAGGGCCCTCATTTCATTCATTTGGCAAAATAGGAGGAGAAGAGAGAGTTGTGAAGAAAAATAGGAGGAGAAGAGAGGGCAACCAGCAAGTTGTTGAAGACAAATCCAGGGGCATATATCATTTGGGGAGCTTCATACCAGCAAGGAGGTGCATTGAGAGCTCATTACCAGTGATTGGGAGGAGTTTGTATTGCATTCCAAGCTAAATCTAAGAGGTAAGTTCGATTTTAATTGATTTTTTTGTGTTTTTTTAACAAATAATTCATTGTAATTTGTAAAATCACTATTCTTTTGAGTTTGCATATTATTTTTACAAACCCTACTTGCAACTTTAATAATTTTAGAAACCCTATTTTGTGCAGCCACATTCATTTGCAAATCATACCATATTATTATTTTCACAATGTCTCATACCCCAGTCAGAAAAGACCCTGCTTGGAAACATGCTGAAATCTTTCCCGGAATGAAAAAAGGAGACGCCAAATGTTTCTATTGCAAAACAATATATCATGGAGGCATAAATCGATTAAAATATCATCTTGCACGCATACCCGCCCATGATGCAGTGGGTTGCCCTATAGCACCTCCTGAGGTTGTTCGTGAAGTACAGGTGCAATTAGAAACTTTTGAAATGCAAAAAGAATTGAAAAAGAAACAGAAGCAGGAGTTGTTGAGTGTTGGAGTTGGACAGGGACTTGGTGCTGTTGGAGATGCTTCTTCCATGCCTCCATACCGTCCTAGTGCTAGTGCTTGTGGTAGTGCTTTTGTTTCTGCATCAGCAATGCCTATGCGTACTCCTAGTGCTGGTGGCGCTGCTACTGCTAGTGGTAGTGGCAGTGTTAGCATTGGCCCTAGAGTTCGTAAATCTAGGGTGGACTCATATTTTGTACCACGCACTACCCCTGGTTCCCAACCGTCGCTTGAGAGCATGGGTTGGAACAAGGACGCACATGATGCAGCCAAAAAGGCAATTGCAGACTTTTGGTACTACTGCACCATTCCCTTCCATGTAGCCAAGTAATTCTTTTTCGTTTAATTGTTTTAAAATTTATATTTAAATTTTAGAATCTAGATGTATCTCATTATCTCATTATCGAATTCAAATTTTACAATACTTATGTAACTTATCAATTTATTTATGACATGTTATAGGTCACCTTTCTGGCAAAACATGGTTGATGCGATAACCATATGTGGGGCGGGGTTCAAATCCCCTAGTGAAGATGAATTAAAGGGCCCACTTTTGACTCAAAAGGTGGCACATGTGAAAGCACAATTAGAGGAGCAGCGCAAGCAGTGGAGCATGATTGGTTGCACCATCATGACTGATGGTTGGACTGATAGGAGAAATAGGATGTTGCTTAATTTCCTAGTTTCCTCCGGAGGTAATTGTACTTCCTTCAATGCATTGGAATTTGAATTTTATTTAGTGAATCACATAATTTAATATGGCTGATTTATGTTTTTTAATTTATTGAATAATTGGTTTTGCTTTTTTTTTCAGGTGACACCGTCTTCATTAAGTCCATTGATGCTTCTGCCCAAATCAAAAATGCCACATACCTGTGTGAGGCTATAGAGGACGTGATAGCTGATGTGGGGGAAGAAAATGTAGTGCAAGTGGTGACAGACAATGCAGCAAATTATGTTGCTGCTGGTAGATTATTGATGGAGAGGCACCCTACTATATTTTGGACTCCATGTGCCGCCCATTGCATTGACCTCATGTTGGAGGATCTTGGGAAGCTCCCATGGATCAAAACATGTGTGGAAGCAGCAAAAAACGTTTGCAAATTTGTATACAACCACACATGGGTGCTTAACCTTATGAGGCAATACACGGGTTGAGGGAGTTGTCTCATCCTGGCATCACCAGGTTTGCAACAAATTTTATCACGATGCAATCCTTGATTCGGTCAAGGGCAGCTTTGAGGCGCATGTTTACTAGTGAGGAGTGGTCTTCCTCATCCTTTTCTACAAGCACTGCAGGGATTGCTGTGGCTGATTGCATTTTTGATGAGCAAGGGTTTTGGACACCAATGGACGAGATTGTGAAGGTAAAATTTAATTCTTTATTATGTTCTAATTTTTAATCATATCTTACTTTTATTTGTTTATTTTCATTCACACTTATTTGTGCAACATGTTTGCACTTTGCAGTTTATTGAGCCCTTGCTAGTTCTCCTACAAGTTGCAGATGGGGAGAAGCCCGCAATGGGCTACATATATGAGGGCATGGATAGGGCCAAAGAGGCCATCAGATCAGTCTATGGTGGAGTTGAGGAGAAGTATCGTCCCATTTGGGATATCATTGATAGGAGATGGCAAAACCAACTTCATAGGCCCATCCATGCAGCCGCATGTTTCCTGAATCCGGCCTTCCACTTCCACCGTGATCTCCGTGCAAATAGAGAAATTCTTAGTGGGCTCTACACGACATTGGAGCGGATGTTGCCTGCTGTTACTACACAGGTGGTGCAGGAGATAGATGCTTTCACTAAGGCACAAGGAGCCTTCTTTGCACGTCAAATGTGCAAAGATAATAGGACAACATTACTACCAGGTAAAAATATATTTAAGGGCATAATTTTCATCTCTTTATATTATAATTTATTATTAAATGTTGAACTTGAACTTGAAACTTGAAATGAGATTGATTTTGTTTCTTTTTCTCATCTCAGATAGCTGGTGGAATATGTTTGGTTCTGATACACCGAACCTGCAAAATATTGCCATTCGTATATTGAGCCAGCCATGCAGTTCATCTGGTTGTGAGCGCAATTGGAGTATGTTTGAGCACATACACTCCAAGAAGCGCAATAGATTGACAGTGGAGAGGATGAACGACTTGGTATATGTTCATTACAATCTTCGGCTCAGATACAGGAAGCTTTTTGACCATGACAAAACCCCGATCAATCTAGAGGAGGTTGATCCACAGTCTGAGTGGACCACTGAGGCTACAGATGCAGTCTTTAGTGACGAGGACCTTGATTGGGTGGACCAGGCAGAGAGAGAGGCCGAGGTTGTAGCCATGGCTGAGGAGGAGGCTAGAGCACGAGGAGGCATAGATGTTGTTGGTGAGTGTGGCATGGAGAGTCAGACACAGGCAGAGACTATGGCTCCAGCTGCAACATCATCCAAGCCCTTTAGACACCTTCGTAGGAAGGATGCTGGCTCCACTATGCCATAGGGCATAGAGTCATAGAACATTTTGATTTGATGTCATATTTCATATTTCATATTTGTATGGAACATTTGATGTCATGGATTTCATATTCCATGAGTTTTGTATACATTTGACTAATTTTATATATCTAAATATGTTATTTCCTTCAGCAACGCAACTACAATTTGTGTACTTTATACTTATGTAATCGTTGTATACTTGTGCATGTGATCAAATTTGCTTTTATTTATGTTGTATTCAATAAAGGGTGCTTGAAACAAGTTTTAAATCCTTAAAAATCTCTAAATTTCTACAGTTTTTCAACTTTTTTTCATTTTGCCGCGTCTGTGCCATGTCCGCGTCCGGAGTCGCCGAGTCACCCTCGTCGAGTCTGAGCCGCGTCCGCGTCTCGTTACTATGCTAGTATCCATAAATATGGGCTTTTCCCTGCTACTTACTCATCTTTGCTCTCTATGTCCTTGCCATGGCCAATTTTTTTTTTTGTGCAACAAGTTTTCCATTTTTCCAATCCATCATGTCTATAACTTTCTTTCCATCTATGGTTTATTGTATAAAATACCAATTTTAGATTTTGTCAAAAAAAAAACTCTAGCCATTCCTCAAAGATGAAGATGGAAACAAATTAACATAGGTGGCAAATGATATGCTCATACACACTTCAAGATTGAAAGAATCAGCCTCGTTCTCAAATAGAACAGCACATGCATATGCCTCACCTTGCAAAAATAGGCTGGACCTTGAAAGGAGTTGATCGCCACATATTAATTGCATTCATACAAAAATATTTTCAGGCCTATCAACTGCAAAAGCAAATCTATATATTTATTTCTATATATGGAAATTCATTTGCATGGATATGTATTTTATATATGTCAAAGAATAAAGTTACTTGTAGCATGAAACAAATTATCCAGTTGATTGTGATACAACTATGCCTTCTAATCTTACAATTATGGTTTCAATGATTCTATCAATTATTGGTTAATCTTCTGCCTCAGTCAGGAAATTTCCTGAGATAATGGTTCACTTTTGGGTTTGTGGTCCAAAAGACAACCCCAGATAGTTTGTCAAAACAAAATGTCCACAATTGGCATATGAAGAAAATTATTGGCTTCTGCCTCATTCAGGAAATTTCCTGAGATAATGGTTCACTTTTGGGTTTGTGGTCCAACTAACAACCCCAGATAGGTTGTGTCATGTCCCCAATTTGGAGCAATAAGGAGAGTATATTAAATTAATTACTTATAAGGTTATTAAAAAATAAAATATTAAAAGTAACCTTATATTTAATTAATTTAATATTAAAGTGACTAAAAATAAAATAATATTAAAAAGTCACTTAAAAAGAATAAAATAATAATTTATTCTAGAAGCTTCTTGAAGTTACTTGTGAAGTCTTTATAAGGAGCTTTTGGAAGGATTTGAGAGCATCTTGACTTGAAATTCATTTCTGATCATTGAAGAGCTTGAGAGCTTCACATATTCTGAGGGTTTTGTCCTTCTTGCATTGCTGGTTTCGGTTGTGTGACACCAACCCTAGCTAGTCGAGAGTGGAAGATATCTCAGTCTTCTACATTGTGCAAAATTGTGGCCAAGGGCCAATTTTAATTGATACAATTTGGAGAATAATTTCTGTGGTTTCCTCAGTCC
Organism: Sequoia sempervirens; assembly: GCA_007258455.2. NCBI lineage: Eukaryota > Viridiplantae > Streptophyta > Pinopsida > Cupressales > Cupressaceae > Sequoia > Sequoia sempervirens. Next base: position 204,232 of record VDFB02019220.1, read on the forward strand.
ATTAGCAGCCATAGAGAAGGGATGACTTCTTCATTCCAGCTTCATCCTTCATCAAATATCATTGAAGGTTGCATATATTGTTGCTAGACGCATTGGAGATTACATACATTGCTGGTGGAGGGCCGATATTGAGCATATTTTATACATTTTGTGCTTGCTGATCTGAACAGGAACTGCCATAGATGAGGGGCGATTTTATGTCTAGAAGCCTTAATAAATTCCAAGAAAATCCATGGAACATTGTTGGGGGTCTAAGAGTTGGGACGCAGCAATTTTGAAGACAAATAGTGCACCAGTAAGGAGAATCGAATGAATCTTTGAGGCTGCTATCTTGTTCCAGGTTCCACCAATTTCTTCTAGTTGGCATTACTTTGGTTTGCATTGAATAATAAGGGTCTGCATTTGTTAGTTAGAGTGTCATCTCAGTCCTACGCATTGAAATTACACAAATCAGATTGTAATCAACATATATCAGATGTCAAGGGGCTGCCATTGAAGTGTAATCAGATTTGCATAGATTACTTTGTATGCCAAGAGTCTTCACAAATCCATTTAGATCATTGGCTGAGATAATTTCATTGCATTTTCAGATTGTATACACTCTTATAATATTGCAATATCAATAGGGAAATACAAGGAGTTTGATCACAAATTGTATGACAAAATGTCAATGGCTGTTTGCATGTCAACTGTTTGATAAAATACCTTTCTCATATAATTACATTGTATTAATTCAAGTTTGCATGCCAATTGTTTGTAGAAATGTCTCTTGGCTGTAGGTTTACATTTTGCATCCATACTTCATGTATTTGCATCTAAAAACCCAAAAAGAGTTGCACTTCCATATCAGAAATTTGCAGACATTTTAGAAGTTATTTCCAAGCATTTGAACAATATTTGCATTCATCAAATCAAACGCAAAGCAATCTGAAATCAATTACCAGCAAATTGAAGATTACATACAAAGTGTTTGTCAAAATTCCAAAGGCAAAAAATCAGTGTTTTTGGATCAGTTTTGGCAAGGCACTTTACAGGTTGTCAAAACAAAATGTCCACAATTGGTAAATGGAGAAAACAAAGACAATTCAGCTCCAATTGAATGGTGAATGTGATTGAAAAGGTAGTTTATCTTATGCATCCCAACTGCAAAGAGACACAACAAAGAATATATAACATATGTTGCCAGGCATTGTCACGAACAGCTATAATAGGTGTAACAATCACTCAATAATCTCATCCCTTAACCTATTCTACATGGGTGTAACAATCAGCCAATATAACCTCTTATTATAGACTCACTTGAATAATTATTTAACCAGCTATAATAGGTTTAATAAATTAAACCTATCTACCAAACAAAACTATGTGTAATAACTAACCTAAATTCCCAACAAGGAATAAATCAACTTGGTATGTGAACTGGAGCATACTCCCAGTTGAGCATACTTACAGTCAGTGATGGGAAAGTCCATTCTACACTTGCTAACAACTAATGAATAAGGACAAACCCATTGTTCATCAAGAAAAACCAAATCAGTATGAACTAAGACACACAATGATTCATAGTCAAATACACCTATGTGAACAAGGACGAACACAACTGTTCACAACAAAAACAACTCTGCACAAGTATAGACAAACCAAGCTATATTCGTCAGAAATATACTTGTAGTTGGACTCAGCTTTACAATGCTCATCCTTGGGTTGGACTTGGGTTCACCTCAACTGCTACTCCAGTTGGACTTGGTCTCACCTCAACTGCTCCTCTAGTAGGGACTGGGCCTCACCAAACAGTTACAAAACAACAGTATTGGGCTGGGTTCTCACTAGGATATCTCAGTGGACCTCACCAATCATCTCATATGCAGCTGGAGTATGATCTTTGTCAAAAACTATCACTAGTGATCACCCTCTTCAGCTTTAATCCTTTTGGCTCTGGATTGCTACTAAAGCAATAAACCAGTCTCAGAGCTAGTAGAAAGCTCAAAACCATTGATTATCCTCCATCCTCCATGACCCTTCATTCTCCCATAGAATGTGACTCTCTCAGCCAAATTGATCCCAATGGTCCTCTGGACCCCAAATTACTGTGTGAGGCTCTTCGACAGTTTTGGCATTGTTATCTTTCGTACTTGTCTTGTTCGTGAGTGAGAGATTCCGCCCCTAAATCAAGAATCTTGTAATAGTGTTGAGTACAGCCAATAATGCAACCCCACACATAAAAAAATGTCTTCTCAGTTCATAAAGACAAATATATATTACAAACCGTAAGATTTCAATAGAAATAATTTTGCCAGATTGTTTTCTATACACTTCTACAATCATTGACAAAGCTTTACTGGAACCCACCTCCCAATTTAAAAGTTCTAAATTTAAATCAAATCATCCAGGTAAAAACTGAAATATTTAATTAATTTTTCCTAAAGTTTTATGTAGTTAATTTTAAATGTTTTAAAGACTAATACAGAATTCAATAAAATAAGTAACCCTAAATTTTAATGTCATTTAAACTAGTTTATGCTAGGCATTTATATTTTTCATCAGAATCTTTCATGCCATTCCAGCTTTGAAAACAGTAATAGATGGTCAATTTTCTTTATGCTTCACACCTTCTACTGTTGATCACCTGTAGATTTGAATGCTCGCTCACGCTGCTATATCAAAGCTGCTCTTTGGATGCCACACAGCAGAGTTTTATACTTTTGGAATTGACATAAATATAGCTGATTTGCATTTGCATACCAATAGACTGCAGACAATATATTTCAGTAAAGAATTCAATCTTCACTGTAGAGCTCCATCTCCACATTTGCTGTTGAATACATAGAATGATGTCAAAATTTTCAATCACCATTTTTCAAGTATTGTGTTTCAGGCTTTGTGATTTGCATAGGCAGGAAAGAATTCAAAAACTGTCAAAATAGTGGGTATTTGCATAGTATCACACATTCTTGGGTGTGCTTCCTCCACTCCTTTAGCAAGGAGACAACAGATATATTGACTAGACTTTATCCAACCTCTGCACCTTTGAAATCTTCTTTGGAGTGCACCATATTCAATCACCAATGATCAACAATCAGAAATCTAGGAATTCCAATAGGAATGCGATGGGGCTCCTCCTTAAGATTGAAGCAGAATGGAACAGACTCAAGAATGCAGTGGTGCTTTCCCCAATCTAGCCCTGATACCAAATGATGTTTTTCATTAAAAATTTATAAGTGTACCAATCATTTTATTTAATAAAAAATTAAGGGATTTTAAACCATTGATAAGTAGGAGCTATTTTCCACAGCGTGCCAAATTATGATATTGCTATCAAGATTCAATTGTGTAGTTTTTTTTTAGTCAAACTCACTGACCCATGTTTCATGAGTAGCGGTTCACAAGAACCCATCTCTCATGATAATGAATGTTCCACTTAGCACTCATTGCATCTAGGTCATGCTCACAAAGGTGAAGCATTGGGCCTTCCCGGGAAGTCACCCATCCCAGTACCACTCCAACTCAAGCACACTTAACCATGGAGTTTTCCCCAAGGTTAAGCCCACTTAGCTTGCAACCCCATTTGCAAAACCTTCAGCAAGTGTTGTGCTTTATGAACCATTCATTATAGAGCCCCTTTAGCTCATCAATTGAGAAGTAGGAGGTATTTTCCACAGCGCGCCAAATTATGATATTGCTATCAGGATTCAACTGTATAGTTTTTTTCGAGTCAAACACATTGACCCATGTTTCATGAATAGTGGTTTACAAGAACCTATCTTTTATGATAATGAATGGTCCACTTAGCACTCATTGCATCTAGGTGAAGCTCAAAGACGTGAAGCATTGGGCCTTCCTGAGAGGTAACCCATCCCAGTACTACTCTATAATGAAGGGTTCATAAGGCACAACACTAGCTAAAGGTTTTGAAATGGGGTTACAAGCTAAGTGGGCTTAACCTTGGGGTAAAATCCATTAAGCACGCTTGAGTTGGAGTACTACTAAGATGGTGACCTCCTAGGAAGGCCCAATGCTTCACTTCTGTGAGTATCACCTAAATGCAATGAGGGCTAAGTGGACCATTCATTATCATGAGATGGGTTCTTGTGAACCACTACTCATGAAAGATGGGTCAATGAGTTTGAATCGAAAAAAACTACATAGTTGAATTCTAATAGCAATAGCAAAATTTGGCACGATGTGGAAAATACCTCCTACTTATTAATTGATGAGCTAAAGGAGCTCTATAATGAATGGTTCATAAGGCACAACACTTGTTAAAGTTTTGCAAACAAGGTTCGAGCTAAGTGGGCTTAACCTTGGGGAAAACTCCATGGTTAAGCGTGCTTGAGTTGTAGTAGTACTAGGATGGGCGACCTCCCTAGAAAGCCCAATGCTTCACCTCTGTGAGCATCACCTAGACACAATGAGTGCTAAGTGGACCATTCATTATCATGAGAGATGGGTTCTTGTGAACCACTACTCATGAAAAATGAGTTTGACTTGAAAAAACCTAATAGTTGAATCCTGATAGCAATAGCATAATTTTAAACCATGTTGAATCATAACAAATCTTTGTTATGGTTCTATTTCTTCTCAGCCAAACCTTCTCCCTCAACCTTATCTATGTGGCATAACAATGATCCAATAACCTCTTATTATAGACTAACTTGACTAATTATTTAACAAACTACAATAGGTATCTACCAAAATAACTATGCAATAACTAACCAATTCCCAACAAGATGGTAGAGTGAGTACATCTTAATGCATTGGATTCTACATTATGCTCTCACAATTTTCTAAGGTCTAATTGCTTTCTGAGAAGACCCTTCAAGTGATGAAAAAGGTCATCTTTCCCACTAACATGCAAATGTCCACAAAATGTACAGAAGAGAGAAATATAGCATTAAGGGCCTATACCAAACTAAGAGAGCCAACTACACAGATGCTATGCAAGAATGTGTGCAGGATGAGCCAGTAAGTGCAAAGCATTAATGACCTAAAGGAATATATCGAGCACCTCAGTCAAGGATGGATAGGGTGGAGAGAAGAAATGCCACAATGAGAGCCTATGCCTTAAGGAGGTTAACTGGGACAAAAAAAGAGCCTAGAAAGGCAAAGATTGGGATTACTGCACCAATGCAATTGTTAATGTTATAGCAGCTTCGGTAGTTCCTTCCAGCTCAGCTCTTTCGTGGAGACATAAATTGAATGATAGCCGTTGGCTATTCAATTTATATTCATTGTTTTGTTTTATACTCATTTCATATTATGGCCGACATGAAAGAATTCGAATTGATTTTTATTAGAGGATATTTAATATATTTCAAAGCCGACTTTCATTAAGAAGATAAGCGATTTCTTAAGAGGCCGACATAAAGGATTTGTCTCTCCATTAATTTGTATATATGCACCTTGATTCGTCCATTGTAATCCATCTAGCAAAGTTCGGTTATTCACATCAAGTGCGAATATATCAGTTCATCAAGTGCAAATATATCAGTTCATCAAGTGCGAATTTATCTGATGTTCAAGTGCGAATTTATCTAATAAGCAAGGTGCGAATTCAAGATACAAGGCGAACACATTCAGCGCCAAGACTTTACTCAGTGTGAATATTACAGTGTTGAGCTAACACAGATTGAAGACCATCCAGTGCACAGATTGAAGACCATCCAGTACAAAGCGAACATTGCCAGATCTATGTTCAGTCATTGCCAGGTGTGATTTAGCAGGTTGTCATCTGTCATTCCATATTGCCAGGTGCTGTATATCGGTCTTGTGTTAGACCTCATTGTAATGTGTAAAATTGCCACTGTTACATCAAATATAAGAGAGATCTTTGTTGCTGGGTTTTTCTCCCTCAAGAGGAGGGTTTTCCCAGGGTATATGCTGTGTTATTTTGTCTGATTTTGAATTATTTTCTGTGCATTTAATCTGTTCACATAAACTTAACAGCAATGACATGCATAGTTGAGTGAATAAAGGAGTTTGGCAATTTTGTCCTTCCACTTGTCTGTTACTGCTCAATTGTTCCTCTTATATCATCATGATAAGAAAAGAGAAATAAAGCATTGAGAATGGGGAAGATATCTGAATCTATGGCAACTTTATTTCATAAGGATTAGTGAAGATCTTCCCCAAGACCTTGCAAGGTCCAATCATCATCCAAAATAAGTAAGTAGTTATATGTTCCTCAAGGAAAACTCTCCTTCTTTAGCTAAGCCAAGACTAGGTCACCAACTCCAAACTCTTTTCCTTGCTTCTTGTTATTGATATACCCTTGTATTTCTAGCTATTGTTACACAGTAATTATCTAACTTTCATGTGCACATTTTGTGTGAGGCAAATTTCATTGCCTCAACACTCTAGACTTGGGCATCTTGATGCCCTCCTAACTCTAATACCCCTCTAGGACCTTCATCCATATATAAGTGGATGGGGACTTCCAATGCTTCTATTAACAGAATTATTATATGATCCGAAAATTGGACCAGTCATGTTGGACCATTGGGATCAAGAGTTGTCATTTGGATGACAAGATGTTATTTCATGACTTGTAACCTAAGTTACCCATCTTGGTACTGGTTCGGGTTTGGGTTTGAGGGTTTATTTTGTGGGTTCAGTCAAAAAAAAAAAATGGGGGTTGATTCGTTTTGGGTTCGTCCATACAAAAACATATAAAAAATAAAATCAGAAATATATACATATTTGCAGCAGTAGTTTAGTTCAAAATACCACACAGCATCATACATTGTATATTAAACAAAACCACCATAAAAATAAAAAATATTATAATGCCGATTAGTCAAACTCAAATGTCATGATATATATTAAAATTAAAAAAATATAATGTTAAGCCTCAACAATCAGCCATCCCTGACCAAAAAATCATCATATGGGTCTTCAAAAATATCATCACCATCCATATTATTGAAATAGAATAATAGGCATTGTACACTAACTACATCATCCCCCCAAAAGAAAAAGTCATCTTCCAAATGATAAGAAAAACAAGTAAGCATCAACATTAGGGAAGATTGTTCAATGTGATGACGATATTGTAGACGAAGACCTATAGGCGAACTTGGAAGCATAGTTCACAAACTCAAACTTGGAGAGAACTTGGAAAATGAAATGAGTTCAATGGGGGTTTAGGAGCAAAGCCCTAGTGGGGTTGAGCGGCAACACCCCCATTGCATTCCCTATTGTGATACAGGGTGAGGTTGAGGGGTGAAACCCATACCACCAAGCGCAAATTAAGACCTTTAAAACCTCACAAACCTTCATGGTGTACATCATTTTGCATTCACAATAAAAGAAAAAAAAATTATGTCTTAAAAATACATTGGAATTCACATTGTAGGGTTTTGGGGGGCATTTTTTGCTTTCTAGGGAAACTTTGAAGCCAAAAAAATAAAAAAATAAAATGAAAAACCATCGAACTTCACAGCCAAGGCGCTACTCCCTACAAAATTCTCTATGGGTACACCCAAGTTCGTCCCAAACAAGCCCCACAGGTCTCTAGTGGGAACTTGGATGGCCCCCAAGGCAAACAGGATCTGAACCCGTATTCGGGTAGGACCGAAACTGAACCAATAGGCCAATAAGGGTGAACAGATAACATAGCTTGTAACCAAAATTTTGACATCACTCAAGATAGTACATTGCAAAGGAAACTATCCTCTGTCAAGATAGTATCTACAATGATCTAGAAACCTTAAGATAACTAAAAATAAGAGTGCAAATCTTAAAACAAGGCAAAAAAACTGAGTGAATTTACCAATCTATGCAAGTGGGAAAAACTGTTCAACTCAGGCAAATTTGTTATTATCACTAAATTTTCTCTTCTACCACAAAGAATATCGGAATATTGCGCCAAACAATCCATCTACATGGTGAATGCTAGATTGTCGTGGCAAAAACATAAATGCCCCTAGCAAAAATAGCAAATTTGTTATAGTGGAGGCAAAACAGGGAATGTAAAAGAGTACTTAACATTTCAATTGCTTCTCTGATGTTTGATCTTCATTTCTTGGCATTGGAAGATCTTGGGGGAGGAGTTTGCTTACAGTAGAGTCCTTTCACTGTATCAAGGGTGGTTGCAAGTAGTCTTCATTAAGGCAGAATTACTGCAAGTGCCTTGAAGCATCTAAGAGTGTAGATAGCTCAATTTTTGCCATGATGGCAACTTATTCATTTGTTCTCATTGATTTAAGCGCTAGAAGCTCACTTTTAGTGGAGTTTTTCTCAAGATGGGTTTGTCCAAGGCAATCCTTATGTGTTAATGTCTTGTGAAATTTTTTTCTCATTTATTTGTAATGGTTATATGATGTTGCTATGTTATTTACCTTGATATGTAACTAACCATGAGAGGATAAGATTTTGTGTATTGGGATTTTCTTTTTGAAATTACAAAAGTGAGTATATGTTGTTGGAATAATGCATGAGGGAGACCCTCCCTATTCATGAATCATTATAGGAAAATTTTGCCTATTGCAACACCAAATCCTATTGTTTGGGCTTGTCTCCTATTGAACATTGCATCGGGTTTCCGAAACTCCTATGGACCACCTCAATTTTCCCATAAATCTAAGGGTGATAGGAAAAATTAAAATCCAAGCTAGTTCCCATTTTCCTCCACAAGGTCCTCCAAAAAAGATCCAAACCCCAAGAGGATCAGAGGACAAAACTACAAAAAAAAGTAATAACTTACATAATTTGTAGAATATGCATAGGAAACTTTGGATTAGAAGGCATATTCACATTCAAGAGGAGCGAAAAACTTTGTAATGTAAATGTATTGCATGAAAGAAGATATGTGCAATGATATGTATGCAGCCACTACTAGTATGAAATTCTCTACCTATACCTTGTATAGGGCAGCTATTATACAAAGGGGCCATCAACTAGGCCTACAACATGTTGACAGATGTCAAAAGTGTAGGATGCTTTACATGTGGGAAAAAGTGTGATAGGTGTTGAACTTGCATGGTGTCAAGTGTCAATCCTATATAGTTGATAAAACATGAGGCGTAGATGTGGCCAAGTGTTGGATGCACATATGGAGCCAAACTAGACATATCCAAATGTAGGCATGTCTTCCCATGTGCGAGACCAAAATATGAAAGCATGCAAAGTTGTGCAAATATTCTCAAGAGTTGTGCATTGAAGTGTTGTGCAAAGATGTGCAATGATTGTGCATTAACTAGTGCAAATAGAGGTCCGAAGCCAAACTAGACATATCCAAATGTAGGCATGTCTTCCCATGTGCTAGAACAAAATATGAAAGCATGCAAAGTTGTGTGAATATTCTCGAGAGTTGTGCAAATATTCTCAAGAGTTATGCATTGAAGTGTTGTGCAAAGATGTACAGTGATTGTGCATTGACTAGTGAAGATAAAGGTCCTACTGAAAATTGTGATATGGCTGCTTGGTGGGCATTGAGTAAAGACAAATGTGCAAATTGAATGAATAGGTGAGAGTATACTTATGCATGCAATTGTGCTCAAATCAATCACCCCTTCTTAAGATGCAATGGTTTCCATTGCCTTTGATCTAAGTGCCTGTAAATGTGTATAGAGTTGTTCCAAGTTGTACCATTTTGTTTGGTCAACATACTACGTAGCCTTCACTATGCAAAACAGTCAATGATTGCCTTAGCAAGTACTAGTAGTAGCACATCAATGATGGCATCCTTTCCCACTGAATTGACATGTGCATGGTCCAAGTCTATTGGACATTGTGACTGTGTCAACTCCAAAAGTGGAAGGAAGTATGGTTTGAGTAGCCCTATATTGAAAATAAGATTCAAACCCAAATATTGTGGTATGTTGAGAATGAAAGAATTCACCTATTGCATATAATATGGTGTATGCACCATAACGCAAAGGTTTAATTTTGCACTATGGTTGCTTATAGGGATGAAGCCTTACTTTGTCACAACTTGGAAAGTATGTAGAGCATAATGGGTTAAATGGCAATCTTTGTATTTCTATTGTTGGCGCTAAAGAATTTGTTGGACTTGTTGATGAAAATCTTGGATTGAATTAATCATTGAGCTTTATTTGCTTCTCTTTTGTGTACATGTGTTTCAACTAGTGCACAATACAACATGTCAAGAGATGCCACTAGTTGGAACCTAAGACATATTTGGAAAGCACTATACAATGTAGAGTTGTTTAGTGCTCTATTGTAAGCATGTTGACAAAAGGTAGACTATCATCCCATGTAAGCAAATGTGCACCATTATGAATTTGGATAAGATGAACCAATGTGCAATTCATCACCTCTTTTTTCCCACTAGTCTATGGGTGGAAAGTTGTAGACCAATCCAATTGTGTGTCTGATATGGCCTAGGGAGTTTGCCAAAAAGTACTAACAATTCTAGGATCACAACCAAAGACAATGGAGGTCAAAAGCCCAAAGTGAAGCCAAACATGGTTGAAGAAGATGCACACAGTTTTGAGTGTCATGATGGTCTTCTTGCAAGCGATCATAGTCACCATTTTAGAGGATATGTCAACCACAACAAAAATAGTCATTTTGGCATTTCGTGGTTGGTAGGCCACTAAGAAAATCCATGTTGACAAACTCCCATGACCATTGAGGTACCGTTTGAGGAATATTGAGCCCCAAAGTCTTGTTTGAAGGTTTCATAATGCAACACGATATGCAAGAATAGAGGTGGTGCTTGTAGACACTAAAAAATGTCTTGGGTCTGCGAACAACATTTTTCTACTTCAATCTCTCCTCTTCCTCGCATAATTAAATAATTTTAATTATTTAATTATTTTACCACATTCTTCTATTAATTAAATAATTTTTAATTATTTAATTAATTCACATTCCCTTGCTTTATTCTTCCTTTTGATTAATTAAATAAATTAATATTAATTTAATTGTGTCGCTAACATTCTTTTTCCATCTATAGTTAAATAATTATTGAAATTATTTAACTATCTTTTATCACTCTTCCATTATTAAATAATTAATCTAATTTAATTATTTAATCCCTCTTTCCCATTTCCTCTATATTTAATTTAATGGTTCCACAATCATTTTAAATTAAATATCCATTTCCCTTATTCTCTCAAATAAACAATCTAAATGATTATTTATTCCCTCACATGCTTCTCCAAGAATTAAAAATTAATATTTGATTCCTCCACTACCTTCCCTCCACTTTCTCATTTCAAATCTTGACCATCGATTGCTTTCGGTCTTCAAAGAATCTTAACCATCTATCCCACTACTCTATGGTGCATGAATCCTCCACAGTTGATCTTGGCATCTTCTAGACCTTCAATATCGTCCGTCCATTTGAGAAGCTTTTCTATAAAAGAGAGTTGTCTCCTTCATTTTGGCTTGACAACCACATATCTCCAATATTCTTGTTATCATATCATTGTCATTTGTAGGTACTTGTATGCAACAAAAACTGAGGGCAAGCTTGCAAAAGCAGTTTTGAGGAGATGCAAGGAAGGTGAATCAAGTTTGAGTATGGAGTTTGGTATAGCTATGTTTATTGTTTGATCTCCTTTGCTTTGTTGTGCTTTCTTGGTTTAGATTTGAAGTAGTTGTGGTTGCTACTTGGTCTTTACCTTTGGGTTTGAATTTAACCCGATCTTACAGTGCTTATTGTTTGTGCACATGTGAGGCCAATAGAAGTGTTGTTAAAGTGCAGCAAGCATTTTGAAGATGCCAAAGTGACTTGTTTTGGATTAATGTGCCTAAATCAAGTATTGTTGATGTGTGCTCATAGGGGCATAAAGATGTCCAATCTTATAAAGAAGCTAATTGGAAAAATAAAAAATTGCCATTGATGTACCTTGTGTCAACATGTTGAATGGCTGCATAAATGTCATAGCCAAGGAGAAGACCTCTAGCCTATCCCCATTTCCTGTAAGCTAAAGGGTAAAGCAAAGGAAATAATTTTTAATATTATTTTAAGTTGGGCCGGATACTCTGTAATATAAGGGGCAACCTAAATAATATTATTATTAAATAAAAAATACATTTAAATACTTAATAAAAAGTATTTATTAATACTTAAGGAAATTGATCCCAAGCGCCCAATTGGAACGCTACAAAAGGAGGGCACTTGGCTTCATTTCCACTATCATGTTTTTTATATCATTTTGCCACTCAATTTTTAGATTTTGTCCTTTGTGTTTAAGTTCGCTCCCAAGGACAAAAACACTTGGTTGATTTGCAAATCTTCAAACCCTTTTGGATTTTTGTCATTGGATTTGGGGATGAAAATTGAAATGATAATTAATTGATGTTGTAAACAAGGAGAGTAATACTCCTTTAATAATAGTTTACAAGACAATGTTCCTTAAAAGAAACAATCAATAACAAAAGAACAAAAGGAAAGTTGCTAAAACTAACTGAAAGCAACCTAAGTTAACTAAAAGTAAACTAATGACTAAGATGACCATTAAATATTACAATATTGCTTTAATACTCTCCCTTAATGGTTATTCTACTAACTACACCAAGTTGACCCCTAAATTTTACAAATTTGTCTGGACTAAGGGACTTGGTGAGAATGTCTACAATTTGATCCTTAGTTGGAACATACTGCAACATCACATATCCATCTTCAACAAGCTATCGGATGAAGTGATAATGAAGCTCAACATATTTGGTGCGCTCGTGGAAGACTGGATTTTTGGCAAGCTTTAGCACCCCTTGGTTGTCACAAAACAAGGGTAAAGGCCTTGCTTGAGACATTTACATGTCAGCAAGCATCCTTCGAAGCCATACTGCCTCACATGCTACCTTAATCGTTCCCCGATACTCTGCTTTTGTCTAGGAAAGAGATATTGTCTGTTGCTTCTTATTGGTCCATGTGACTACACCTATACCAAAACTGAAAACATACTTAGAAGTAGACTTCCTGTCATCAACAAAACCTACCCAATCTAAATCTATAAAACCAACCAGCCTCAGATCTTTGCTTCTACTATATAGAATGCCAAAGTCAGATGTCCCTTTCACATATCTCAACACTCGCTTCGCTGCAACCCAATGTTCAACCTTAGGGGCAGTCATGAAACAAGAAATGTAGCTCACAGCATAACTGAGATTAGGTCTAGTGGCAGCAAGATAGATGAGGTTGCCCACTAGTTGCCTAAATGTTGACTCATTAACCACTAGTGAGTCTGATTTGGCTAAAAGTTTCAGCCCCTTCTCCATGGGGGTGGATGAGATTTTGCCATCCTGAATTTCTCCAGCAAACTCCTTGCATACTTCAACTGAGAGATGAAAATACTGCCACCTATCTACCAGACTTCTACACCAAGACAATAGTGCAAAAGACCCAAATCTATCATATCAAATGCCTGATACAAATTCAACTTGATCTTCTCAAGCAAATGTAACCCACTGCCAATAATGATGATACCATCCACACAGATGACAAGAAGGATGATATCACTACCAGTGCTTTTGACATACAAATTTGCATCTGAAGGACTCCTCTAAAACCCCTATGCAACCAAGTACTTGTCAATCTTCAAGTACCATGCCTTGGGGGTGCCTACTTTAGGCCATAAAGAGCCTTTAGCAATCTGCATGCCTTGTGCTCTTTGCCTGCAACCTTGAAACCAAAAGGTTGCATCATGTAGACCTCTTCCTCCAAATCTCCATTGAGGAAGGCACTCTTCACGTCCATCTAGTGGACCTTCCAACCAAACTGTTTTGCAATGGCTAGGACAAGTCAAATGGTGCTCATCTTTGTTGTGGGAGCAAAGGTCTCCTCATAGTCAATGCCTTCTCTCTACGAGAACCCCTTAGCAACCAACTGAGCCTTGTATTTCTCAAGTGTTCCCTCAGCTTTGTATTTTACCTTGTAGACCCATTTGCAGCCAATGGGTTTCTTCCCTGGTGGAAGATCTAACAGAACCCAAGTATTGTTCTTCAAAAGACTATGATGCTCAGAATCCATAGCCTTTTTCCATTCAGGTTTACCCTACGCCTCTTGTAGACCCATTTGCAGCCAATGGGTTTCTTCCCTGGTGGAAGATCTAACAGAACCCAAGTATTGTTCTTCAAAAGACTATGATGCTCAGAATCCATAGCCTTTTTCCATTCAGGTTTACCCTGCGCCTCTGAATAATCCTGGAGCTCATAAATACTCTAAATGTTGGCCATAAGAGCAAAATTCACTGTATTTTGTTTGCTCTTACCTCTAGACGATCTACCTTCAACAAGCTCATCACCTCAAACATCACCAATGAGCTTCGCCCACCACTTAAAATGAGGAGATGCATCTTCTTTCCAAATCAAGATGATCATCATCATGACTTGGGTTGCCTGGAATAATATCATCTGGATGTTGATCCAAGTTATCTTGAGGGAAATCTACGGTATAGGGTCGTGCCTAGGAGATTCCACAATGTCAGAATCATCAAAATCCCTCCCTTCAGGTGGAGCTAACAAAAGCCTAACACCCAAATCCTTAATCTTCAGAGGTTGATCCCCAAGACTCTTGATGGGAGAAGTGAGCTGAAAGGGCCCACCTTTTGCATAAAAAACGTCCCTACTGAACATGAGACGATCAATGTCCACATCAATCAACCTATAGGCTTTATGATTGTCACTATAACCTATAAGCATCAACTTCTGGCTTTTGGAACCAAGCTTGGTTCTCTTTGCATCTAGAATCCAAACATACACAGTAGAACCAAAAATCTTAAGATGACTGGTTCTTGGTTTCTTCCCAGACCATGCTTCCTCTAGGTTCTTCTTGACAGCTTATGTGGGAGACCCGTTAAGAAGGTATACAACAATATACACTTCCTCAGCCCAAAATTTATTGGGAACATTTTTGTTCTCCAGGATCAACCAACCGATGCAAGCCATGATCCTCGAGCCCAACTGCAATTGTTTTCTTGGACTCCTTATCAACAATGCAACACTTGTGTGAACCAAAGATGATGTCCAACTTTGGATAGTGTCACATAATCTAACTCACTAAGAGTAGATTGAGCTCCATGCCCAGAACATAGTATACATTGAGAAAGATTAGATTTCTCCCATCAAATGTGATATGAATGTTGCCTTTTCCGACAAGTGTATACTCTTCACTACCACCAAAGATGACGGAATCAAAGAAAGCTTTGTACTCCATGAACCAATCTCTTTTGTTAATGAAATGTCGAGATGCTCTAGAATAAATATACCATGCAAATGATTTGACATGATCTGTTGGTCTCTTGGCCATGAATGCAAAAAGGACACACTCCTGCTCCGAATGCTCATTGAATCTCTGGCTACTTTCCAACATGATGTTGGTCAAAGACGCCATCCCTCCCGTTTTCCAAAGACTCAAAAAATGAGGTAATCAATTGGCATGAATCTCAAGGTGATCAACTGGCACAAAACCCACAATTTTAAAAAAATTCATCAAAAAATAAGAGGCTCAAAAACCCACGATTTTGTTTGAAAATCAAGAAAAAAATGAATTTCTTCAACTTTAGCCACAAATTTTTGAAAAATCCATAAAACATCACGATATTCAGCAAAACAGGCACACGATTTTTTTGTCAAAAAAATCGTCAAAAATGCAAAAACCCTACGAAATTGCAGCAAAAAACTAGACGACTTTTGTTTGCAAAAAAAACATCACAAAACTAGCTGGAAATGCTTGCAAAAAGAGGTCACGTGGAGAAGAAAACCAAATGCAGGAACAAAAACCCACAAAACCCTCAGTCACACAAGAAATAGTTGTTGTGTGGGCTTCAAACGTGGCAATTTAAACCAAAAACAATGGCACAAAACTCAAGCCACAATTTTCAAAAAAGGTCACGATTTTCCCTCTCACGATTTGGCACAGAAAAACCCGTGATTCTCAAAAGAAAATCCGCATGAAAAGGAGTCACGATTTTCTACAAAAACCTCACGAAAAAAGAAAAAAACCTTTAATTGCTGTTGAATGAGGCGCAATTTCCAGATGAAAAAAACCCACGTTTTTTGCACAGAGAAATGTCACAGTTTTCTTCAGAAAAGAACCCACAATTCTCAAACAAACAAAAAAATGTGATTTTCAGACAACCAAACCCTCAATGCTCATAAAAAAAATCCTTGTGATTTTTAGCAATCAAGTAAACCCACGATTTTTATTATAAAATCGGGCAAAAACTTCTAAAAAATTTCCAAAAGTTTCTTAGGAAAAAACCACAAATTTTATTGCCAAAAAATTCTTCTGCTTTGATACCATGAAATGGTAATTAATTAATGACAAGGAGGGATGAATACTCCTTTAATAATAGTTTACAAGACGATGTTTCTAAAAAGAAAAAATTGATAACAAAAGAACAAAAGGAAAGTTGCTAAAACTAACTGAAAGCAATCTAAGTTAGCTGAAAATAATCTAACAACTAGATGACCATTAAATATTACAATATTACTATAATAAAAACCCTCATCTCCACCAATAAAAATTTCATCCAAGGATTGCATGTGTGAATTGGATCACTTTCAAATTTGAAGGTTTCTGATTTGAAGGGTTTCATTGTAGATTTCAAATTTGGAATTTGTTCCACCATTCAGTGTTGCTAGATCTTGGATGCCACTCCTCAGAAGAATTTACCAACAGTTTCCATTGCTGGTTTAAGGGTTTTCGACACATTTTGTTGCTGCTATGTTGCTATGATGAAATCAGCATTTTTGGCCAAGCATCAAGATTACAATGAAATCAATATTTTTAGAGAATAATTCTTCGTCATTAGTGTAGCAACTGTTTACTCACTGGGTAGTGTTCAACATACTACGGGAGTAAATGAGAATAATTCACAAACATAATGCACGTACTAGAATATGAATCACATTTGAATCACAGAACAATCGTAAGAGTAATTGCACAGCACAATGGATTGATTGATTTCATGAAGTATCTCCACAATACATAGCAATTGTCCCTGCCGACTACAAATGACAAGATACATATATAGATGGACGAGGTTGGTTGAGATACCAACCGTCGGCAACTCTTCCTAACTACCTGCCCGACAACTAATCCAACTTTTACTTTAAACTGTGCATGTATTATTTAAACTATTATTATCTATTCCCATTACGACCGACTACAACATTTATTAATTAATTAGTACGGTTGATTACAACATAATTATTTATTAATATGGTTGTCTACATCATCCCCCCCTACAAAGTAGTCATCTTCCAAACAACTGAAAACAAAAAATGCCAACTCCTCGTCCGTTTCCTGCAATTGATTCTCCCTCTATGCTGAAAGTCGTGCATCGGCCACCTGTGTATCTTTTTCCACCACTAGCAGATCCTCCTCTGCCAACTGATTGTCACTCTCTCTCTCCACCAACTTCTCCTCAAGAGCTGCAACTCTCGTCTGCTCGGCAACCAATTGCTCCTACGACTGCACTATGATGGCTGGTTGCATTGCAAATTGGCAATTCCAATAAATCTAATGGGGGTCTAGGGGCAACGCCCCTTGCAGCGTCGAGGGGCAGCGCCATTGGTGTGCTCCCTGTCATGGTACAGGA
This sequence comes from Sequoia sempervirens, assembly GCA_007258455.2. Taxonomy (NCBI): domain Eukaryota; kingdom Viridiplantae; phylum Streptophyta; class Pinopsida; order Cupressales; family Cupressaceae; genus Sequoia; species Sequoia sempervirens. The sequence continues at coordinate 221,745 of VDFB02019220.1, forward strand.
TGGGGTCGAGGAGCAGCGCCCCCACAGCCAAGACCAATTTAACACTTCTGAAACCACTTGAAACTGCATCGTGCGCCTCATTTTCATGATTTTTCCACATGTTCCGAATAGTGCTGACGAAGCCGAAAAATACAAATTTTGCATTGTTTTTCTTAGACTTTACGTTCTCTCGATCGATGAATGGTACCTCTTGTTGCTTGCTACATACGGCTTCTCTCTCCTACTTAGTCCATACGCCCCTCTTTGGTACGGTTGCCTCTTGCTTGCTAAGTACGGCCCCCTTAATCAATACAGCCTACTTAATCCGTACGGCCTTCTTAATTCGTATGGTCTCCTTCTGATTTGGGTGTACGAAGTTTTTGCTTCTGTTGAATCATACAGCGTTCACATGGTATTTGCGTACGGCTTTGTCAAGGTTGTTCTTCCGTACGGGCATCTGAATGCTTCTAACTTGCCACCGTACGGCCTTCTTAAAGTGAATGGCTCGTGTGTTTTCTAGTTCCTTGACCCGTAGGGCATACTTGCTTGATCTATCTCGTACGATACTTAACTTTTCTCGTACGGCATTTAACTGCTTCTCTCATACGGATTTCTCTTCTTCAAACCCCCGTACGAACTTCTTTGCCTCAACTCGTACGGAGTCCTTGCCTTCTGCTAGTCGTACGGATTCATTGCCTTCTTCCAGTCGTACGAATTTGTTGCCTTCTACCAATTGTACAAATTTGTTGCCTTCTGACAATCGTACGGACTTTCTCCCTCGTTTAACTCGTACGATGGATTGCTCCCTTCTGATGATATTTCCTACAGCCTTTAGTTTAATGAGTCGTACAAGATTTTTAGTGCTCAAATGATCTTGGTGTACCATTAACTCTCGACCTTCATGTTTCGTACAACGTACGGCTTATGCACTTGTTTTATTTTAATTTTTCCAAACTTCAACTTTAATAAACTCCTCTTTCTATTATCTTGACTGCCTTCTTCAAGTTTTATTTTTCCTCATTTTATTTCCTTTTTCCCAATACTTCTCTCAATTATTTTAATTTTTTCTTCTTCTCTTTTATCGATCTCCAATATTTTATTTTCTCATTCTTTTTTTCCAATATTTTCATTTTTTGAAATTTTTAATTCATCTACTTTATTTTTTCTATTTTTTCCAACTTCCAACTTGTCCTTTATTTTTTCAAATTTTTCATTTTTTTCATTTTTTGGTTCCAATACAATTTTCCCATCCCGTACCTATTCGGATTTGTGGGTTGGCATATCCGGTTTTGGTATTCTTTCTTTGTACTCTCCATACTCGACCGGAAATATCTGGCTAGGCATATCCTGTTTCTCATCTTCCTTGATTTCTCCAATTTGTAGCATGTTACACTCTCGTTGGAATACTTCATAATCTTCCATCTGGTAGTGAAATAAGCCATTTAGTGAGCTTGTCTCGTCCTTTGAACAACTCCCAAGTTCAAGTACACCTTCGATGTTCAATTCCATAGCTTTCCTTCCTTCATCCACATCCGACTCACCTCCATCCAATTCAGATCCGGAGGAAGCCAATTCTTCGCTCATGGCCTAGTTCTTCAAGTTGATAACGTACTTCCACCCGTTGTTCTCGATCGAAAGTGTGTTCCTCTTCCAATTATGATTTTCCTTCACGGCTATCAGCCATCCTCTCCGAAGTAGTGCATCGTACGCTTTCCTCTGTAATGGGATAACAACAAAATTTAGCAAAAACTGTTGTGTCCCGATCGTCACCTTCTGCACCATTAGCGTTCCCAACGGCTTGATACCATGTTGATCAGCACCAACCAGTTGGAATGTTGGCGGCCAGAGTGTAGGCTTCCCAAGACTCTTCCATGTGTCTTCGTGTAGTACATTGACTCCTGATCCTCCGTCGACGATAGTATTTGTCAAGATATTCCCTCTAATCTCCATATGCACGACCATTGGCATCTTCCCAATGTTCGCAATGAGCAATATGGGGTCGATTGTTTGTTCACCATACAGTGGCAGTTCTGGTACCAATTCTTGCCTTCGTTCCTCCAATCGCGATTGCTTGCCATCCACGATGACGTTTGTGATCGCCAATCCCAACTGCGGCATAGTCTGGAGAAGGTCAGTTACTTTGATCGGTACGATGGTCTACAATACCTGTCGTACGATGTTGGTTTCCACCTCCGACTGCCAAGAGGTTCCTAGCTTCTCCAAAGGTACTTTGTTTTCCTTCGCCATCACCAGTTCCACTTCAGTTTTTGCTTCCTTCATCCTTTGTTTCTCCATACATGGATCTGGGTAAGTGGCCTTTTTTGCTTGTGCTCTGGCGATCGCCAATACCTCTTGTTCTTCTACTTCCAGCATGTGGATACCCTTTTGCTTAGGGCATTCGTTATCTTCATGATCGCCTACTCCACACCACTTACATAATCTCCCTCCCAAACCTTGACCGTTCTGGCAGTCCCTGGCGAAGTGGCCCCATTCGTTGCACTTCCTGCATTGGATCATGGGCCTTCCTTTTGCATCGTACTGTATCATGTTTCTCGGACTTCTGCTTCAGAACCTCCTGTGGGATGCATTTCATTGTAATCGGGCTTTGGTGGTGTGTTCATGGTGTTGACAGCTCATGAGTGAAGAGTACTTGTGCACTTCGGCTTTTAAGTTGTATGGGCATTCCTTGACGGAATGTCCCATCACTTGGCAGATATCGAAAATAAGTTCTTGGGACAATTCACCTTCGTGTGACCTTCCGCATTGCAGTCGTACACCACAATTCTCTGGCTTCTCTCGTACTCTCCTTGTCGGCCTTCAATTCTTCTCATCATTTGCATCATATCTTTCCTGAGTGCTTGTATAGTTTTGGATTCACGTCGCTGTCGTTCGTACTCTCCTCGTCGTCTGCCTTCTTTTTCCCTCGGGAGGATGTTTTATTTTCACTTTCTATGTCCATTGCCCGATTGTATGCTTCGGCGTACGACAAAGGAGGTACGACTTTCATTTTCTTTCTTAATGACAGAAGCAAGCCCTCGATGAACCATCTTTTCTTCAAACTGTCGGCCGACTATGCCTCCAATTTCCCCAACAAATCTTTGAGTCTTCGGTTGTAGGTCTGCACACTCTTGTGATTTCCTTGCTTGGTATTGTATATCTCCGCAACAATCTCACTATCATCCCGCAAGAGTTTGAACTCCTCTTGAAATGCTTTCTTCAATAATCTCCATGTAGCTTTGTGTGCTTGATCTAATTCAGAGAACCAATCAATGGCAATATCTCTGCGTGTCACTAGAAATGCTTTCAGCCACTGATCCGAATCATCATGTCCGCTGGCTATCCAGATAGTTTCACATGTCTTACAGTGCCGTACTGGATCTTCTGACCCATTCCCCATAAACTTCGACAGCTTCTGCCGCTCCAGAGTAGCCATCTTTCCCCACTATCCTCCTTTTGTGTTGGACCCGATTAGACTGGTTTCCCCGCTACGTTCTGATGCGTCACTTGCACTCTCGGCCACGTACAAGTCACTCCCACGTCTTGCGTCAGCATCCTCGACACCTTGAGTCTCCTGGGGTTCCCTTCTGTACTCTCTCCACCTTGAGGTACTGGGCTCAGATCTTCCACTCGTCAGTCTTTCGTCGTCGTCCGATAAGGACAACTCCCGAAAACGTCTGATGCTTCTACTCAATTCATCTTTGTTCTCATAAGAATCATATCTTCCTATATACGGGGTGTCGACGGGTTCTTCGTCCCTTCCTTCTATCAAACTTTGGTGTGCTCATCCAATGGATGTGTCTATTCTTGTCAGATTTTCATATGTTCTTTTAATGCTCTGATTTATTTCAATTAAATCCTCATCCAATTCCTTACCCGCTTGCTTCAATCTTTGTTGTTGGTTTTCTTGTTCTTGCAGCTTGAGTGATCGCCGAACCTTTTCTTCCTGAGTCTCGTGCCAGTCAGGTACTCAATTCTTGTCTTTGTTCGCCCGTATGGGCATTTAAAATTTGTTCAGGCGCTTATTGTTGACTACCGAATGTACGTCTCCGACTAGTGTCTCGTTCCTCTTCTTCTCGTTTGGTTCGCTCTTCGTAGCGCTGCAGTATTTGTTGCCTTTGGCATTCCCGATCCTCTTCTTCTCAGAGGTCTTGCAGAATAATGAAATGACAGGCCAGCAATCTGGGCATACGATTCAGGAGGTGATTCACCTCGTCATTCACTTCCAACCTATCCCAGATAACTTCCTCAGGGATCTCCCGTATGTGGGATTCCCTATGTACGTGATCTCGTAAAGATATCTTCCACAGATTGACAAGATCTTCAATCAATAGGTCTTCTCGTTCCTCGTTAGCATTTACAGGCTCTTCCGCCGATTGACCCATTACGCTGCCATGACGAGTGATTCCCTAGTCTGCTCAGGCAACGACGCCAAATGTTTACTCACTAGGTAGTGTTCAACATACTAGAGGAGTAAACTAGAATAATTCACAAACATAATGCACGTACTAGAATATGAATCACATTTGAATCACAGAACAATCGTAAGAGTAATTGCACAGCACAATGGATTGATTGATTTCATGAAGTATCTCCACAATACATAGCAATTGTCCTTGCCGACTACAAATGACAAGATACATATATAGATGGGTGAGGTTGGTTGAGATACCAACCATCGGCAACTCTTCCTAACTACTTGCCCGACAACTAATCCAACTTTTACTTTAAAAAGTGCATGTATTATTTAAACTATTATTATCTATTCCCATTACGACCGACTACAACATTTATTAATTAATTAGTACAGTCGATTACAATGTAATTATTTATTAATATGGCTGTCTAGCATATACAGACATGAGACATCAACTTCAGTATAGCAACAATGAGGAGACAATTTATCATCATGTGTTGCATATTCTGCAAATCTAATGACAACGTCATCACTTTAAAGGGTTTCCAAAGTGGGTTTGTCATCATTTATTGTCACAATAACATTTCCAGCCACTTTTCTTGGCAGCGCCATTGCTTGGAAGAACAGATCCTAGCTATTGTTGTTTTTATCAGTTTCCAGGCCATAATTGGGTGTACCAACATTGAAGGAGGCTACAACAGCACTTTAGACAAGCGGCATCAGCATCTATTGCTGATTGCAGACATTTTTATTGACTATTATCAGCATTTTAGAAGGCCTGGGACTGTTGAGCAGCCTACAATTAATTGTTTCCAGCTGCCACATGAACTTCCTAGGTCATTTGCCTTGCCATTGTTGCTGTTACAGCACTTGTACAATCAGATCCAGCCACCAACTTGCCTATATTCATCATTTCCATTCAAATGCAATTATTGCAAGTCGGAAAATAAAAATATGTGTTATTGCATTAAAAGGGTGTTAAGTTGGCTGTCCATTTCATATCAGGCCTTAACCCACATTTGCATTTGCATTATTTATCATCTATAGGTGACTTTTGCTAGTTTGGGGTGGAATTAAAGTTATTTTCCAGCCATAAAGGGTTTTGATAACAAATTTCCAGCAGTTACTTTCATTTTGATTTGTTGTTTCAGTTTGTGGTTTTGCATCAGAAATCAGAAAATTACATAAAAAACAGAAAATATACAAAAAAACCAAGTAGAGGACATTACAACAAAATCCTTATTTGTTGTGTACTATGATCTCCAATCAGAAAAAGTATGACCACAAAGCTCTAATATGGTGGTAAGCATATTAATTGGCGATTGACTAAGGCAATCCACAACATTGTTGTTGTGCCCCTTCTCATGCTTTGATAATCATGTGAAATTGTTGTAGATATGTCATCCATTTCATATGCCTCGCATTTTCTAATATATTTTGTGAGTAAAAATCGAAACAATTGACGATCAGAATCAATAATGGCATCTTTGCTGAGAATATAGTGGCGCCATTGCTTAATAGCATACACTATTGCATAGAGTTCCTTCTAGTCAATAGACTAACACTACACGATATCACTAAATGTTTCAAAGTGATAGGACAATCATGCTGGAGTAGTAGAGCACCAAAAGCATATTTTGATATGTCTATCTATATCTCAAATGAGCACACAATGTTTGGAAGTACCAAAATGGGCACAAAACATAGACATTGTTTGAGTTCATCAAAGCCATGCCATTGCATAGGAGTTCATTGGAACGTTGCCTTGGCACAAGTAATCTAATTAATTGGCCAAGTGATATGTGAAAAGCCATGGACAAACCTTCAATAGAAAATGTAAGGTCCAAGAAACTTGTGCAATTCTGAGGTTTCATGGAATAGGCCAGTCTTAAATCACCTTGATTTTCTCTAGTCAACATGAATGTCTGAGTAGTTGATAACATAACCAAGATGCTAAATCTAAGTAGTGCCAAAAGTGTATTTGTTGAGCTTAGCTTGCAACTTGTGTTCGTGCAATGCATCCAATACACATGCAACTTGTTGTACATGTTCATCTCATTTCCTACTAAAGATGAGGATATCATCCAAGTAGGCAATGACCAGTGAATTGATAAATGTGCAAGGAACCTCCTCCATCAGGTGCATCAATGTCCAAAAAGCATTAGTTCGACCAAAAGGCATAACCATCAATTTGTAGAGCCCCTCTTGTGTTTCGAACGTCAATGTCCAAATGTCTTCTAATTGGACTAGAACTTGGTGATGACTTTAGATTAATTTTGGTGAAGTAGTGTGCTTCTCAAAGTTGATCCAAGAGATCATCAATGCATAGAAGAGGATGCCTATTTTTCATCCATATTTTGTTGAGTGCATAGTGGTCCAATGCAAAGATGCCATGTGTTGTCCTCTTTTGGTGCTAGCACAATTGAACTTCTACAAAGAGATGAATTTGGCCTGATTTTTCCTTGATCAACCAATTCTTGAACTAGCCATTGAACTTTGTCATTCTCCCATACTAATTTGCAATATAAAGAGCTATTTGGAAGATATCCAAAAAACAAGTCAATTGTGTGTTGCACTAAGCAATACATAGGAAGGCCCATGCAATTGGTGAAAACTTCATTGTATGACACAAAATAGTGTCGAGATGATGTTGCAATGTGGTAGGTGTGGTGTTGTGCATTATAATAGCATGTTTGCTTGATTGTATAGTTTGTCTATGTGAACCATTTGTAGAGTAGGAAAAGAGATCCTAGATCTAACTAGTAGATTAATGTGATGTCCCCATCATCAGGGAAGTATTTAGGAGATCAATTTCATATATTTACATTTTTTATAATATATACATACATACATACACACACACACACACACACACACACACACACACACATATATATATATATATATATCATACACTAGTCGAATGATAATACAAATCCAGCAAATTCAAGGAGATAAACACAAAGATAAACTAACATTAATCACTAATGAATGGACACATGTAGATTCGATGGAGGCACGTCTCTTGGAGCTATTTCATATATTACATAGGACGATGTAAGGAAGAGGAGCATCGAACAAGTATGAGGAAGAATCAGAATAGAGAATAAGAGGAAGTCGTCGGCAAGACAAGGGACATTACAATTTGAAAGATATTCATAATTGTGCAGCTGTTAAATGCCAAGTCAGATAAGCGACGAATTTAGAGAAGGGACGAATTCTACAAAAAAGACAAACTTGTCAGCATTCAGATAAGACAAATTAAAAGGCAGGAGACAAATCTGAAAAAGAAAAATTATATATAAGTAGACGGCCAAGCTTTTGTCTGATATTTCTCAAGGAGACTATAGTGCTAGAAGAGCCGATAATAATATTCAGCAAAAGACAAATACACGCCTAAGGCAGAGTGCAATTTGAAAGCCGCCAGGAGACAAACGATTAGTCAAGGGAATAAGACAAGGTAGCTCGCGTCAAGAGAAGTAGCTGATAGGACAAAGATTATATGCCAACGCAGCAAGTATTGAGGAGGACTGCTGAAGTTTGAAGAAGCCGTCATCATTGAAGGATGTTATTGCCAAGTGAAGAGAAGCGCATATCCAAGGCGGTTAGTCGACATTCAAATAAGACGGAAAAAGCCAAGAGATCGCCAGGTGGCTGCTTGGCAAGTTAATAAGACAAACACAATATTCGTTTGGGCCGATAGTTGGACTTCTTTCATGCGGTTGAAGACAAACCTAGAGTCTTGTCAGAAATTAAAGACAGAGTGAAATATTTGAGTCACCTTGAAGAAAGTTGAGAGCAGCTTGAAAGTGAATATCTTTGATTTGTTCGATATTATATCTGCAAACAAAAAGACGAGAGTCTACAAAATTGCGCCTTGCATATTCCAGGTTGCCTTTGACAACTAAAGGGAAGGCGTAGTGATTTATGACTGTCTGGGAATGTCACATGGATCAGCTGAGTGAAGATTTGTTAGACGTGACCACCTCTGTGTTTCCAGTCAATGTCCAATTTGCTGCTTGGTTGTCAAACATTTCCAAGGTGTTGCTCTTCCTTAGTCTGTTATGTAATAGTCATTTCCAGGTATTCATCAATGTAGGAATCGTTTATTAAAGTTAACCTGGAGTTCTAGATGCATTACTCAAAGCATCGGATGTATTGCCCTAAAAACAATTGTTCTGTGATAATGGAAGTCTGTTATTAAATTCTAAGCATCAGTATTTGCAGTTCAGACTTATTAGGCAGTGGAATATCACATTGTGGATTCTCAAATTTGTGTTGCTTATGTATTGCATGTTATCATCACATTTGTTATACTTATGATAAGCTTCAATGTTTCTGTAAATTTGAGCAATATCAATAAATCAAGTTCCAGTGGCACAACTGAAGCAAACTCAACTTATATTTACTTAATTGACAAATGAGATATATCAAATTAAGTGTCTGAGAAATCGAAAAATATCGTATACACGGGTAGGGGTCATTACAATTAACTATGATTAATGTTGGAAATAGGATGCCATTTAATTGCAAAACCTAAACATTAATTATTTCATGTATCTCCTAGATTCTTGGAATGTGTTCAACAACACTAAGATTAGGATGAGATTAATTATTTGGATGAAATAAATCATGAAATTGACATTTGTAGTTATTCCTAAATAATAGGAGCATGTGGGTGCACACATGGTAAGGTGACACTCACCTTGAGTTCAGTTAACTATTCGGAGTAAGAGATAACACTTTTGAATGCATGTAATGATCCTAGGATTTAGGATTTAATGTTTGCATGAATGAAGTTCAGTTCAGTTTAGTTCAGATGAGTTCAGTTCAGTTCAGTTCAGAATTAGTTCAATTCAGTTCAGTTCAGTTCAGTTCAGTTCAGTTCAGTTATGGTTCAATTATCTTCAGTTGCATGCAAGTGCATGTTGCATGCATGTTGGTTATTTTGAGTTGCATGCAGTTAGCTTCAGTTAACTTGGAATGCATGGCTCATAACTTGAGTTGTATGACAGATAACAGGGACTACCTCCAGTTAACAAGGGATGACCATTCTTGCATGAATGGTGTTGAGTAAATGTTTCAATTAACAAGAAATCACTTGGAGCCAACTTGGGCGCCCAAGATGCTTTCTTGGATTTACCTCTTTTGCATGTTGAGATATTTCTAAAGGCTCAATTAAGTAGGATTACTTATGGGCGCCAACTTTGAGGAAGAGCTTTGAAATTATAAACAGAATGAAGGTTGAGTTGTGACTTCAGTTTAGGACGCCCAAATGGATGAAGCACATGTTTAGCATTGTTCTTCACAGGATAACCCTATTTGCATGAGATATGGCATACCTTTTAGGGATAGGGCTTGTGCATTGTAATTGTAACTCATGTTGAGGGCTTGTGCATTGTAATTGTAACTCATGTTGAGTTTACAAAGTTGAGAGAAGCCTATTTATCTCAAGCAAGTCGAATAGAGTTGTGAGAGTTTTTATTGCAAGTTGTGAAGAAGATTGGTGAAGACAGAAGAAGCATTCTCAAGCAAGAATTGGAGCTATTGTAATTCAGAGATTGAATAATAGAATAATTCTTGGTGGAGCTTTTTCCCGAAAGGGTTTCTCCACGGTACATCTTGTGTAATCTTTCTAATATCCTGTCTAATTCTTCTATCAACTTTTGTCTACATTCTACAACAGTAAAATGGATTAATCAAGATAATCACCCACAAAGAATATATGTAACAAAGAAAAATCTTACTTAGATCAGCAATATTAAAGTTTTACAGAGTATTAAGCTAAAAAAACACCTCATTTTTCAACAATTAAGTCTTTCCCTTTGACTCCACATTCAAACACAAACCAACTAGGGTTTTGATGATTGGCTAGCTGCCACAAAGGAGGGCCACTCTCCTAGGGTTTGGTCCTTTTGAGTTGCAAGGAGAAGAATTTTGATGTGTTTTAATAAGCATATTTGATAAAAACCCTAGATCTGAAAATGTAATTTATTGCACAAATGAAAATAGAAACTGATGAAACAAACCTAGATCTGAAAAATGGTGATAGAGAAGAACCTACTATCAAAATCTGATCCTGAATTAGGCAGACAAGGGCGTGAGTGACCTAGACCAAAAAGGATGTTTTTTCAAGATCTAAACTCTAATGATTTGTTATAATCTATTGTGTGTTTTCTATGACTGCCTATTGACAAAACCTTCAGATCTGACTTGCACACATGAAAAGAGGGGGAAAGGTTGTGTTGTATAGGGGCTTGCCTAAGTCAAACTGTGTTTTGGTGTTTCCACCTCCACATACAACAAATGATAATGATCAAGAGTGCGTGCCCTAGATTGGGCAAAGGTAAAAACAATAATCAACAAAAATGACAAATGATAAATGATAATGTTACCTTAGGGATGAAACCCTTGTCAAAGTGATGTTCAAGCCATAAGTTGCCACCAAAGTTTGTTTGATGGATGCTTGAATCACTTACTAGACCTGCAGATGGTTAGTCCACAAAAAATAATAGATTATTGTAGCTAGCAATAGAGAATAACTCCATACATCTTCATGATAAGTGCATCATAATAGCTTCTTGTTCATAATGCTTCTTTCCTTTTTTCTAATGCCTTACAAACATGATCTTGATTGATGAAAGTGTTGTGAAATGTTGCTTATTCTGCCCTTGAATTGCCTTGACTGTTTTTTAGGATGCTTAATTGATATCCAAATTTGCCTTCTAGTTTCAAATGGTGAAAAATACATATATATGCATTTATTTGTTTCCCACAAAATTAATTATGAAAAGCCAACAAATAAAGTTAAATTTGTAAATATAGAAAATGCCAACAATAAAATATTTAAAATTGGGCCAAAATAGGTTGGTCAAGGGTGTGGGCGCCCTAGACTAGACATATTTTGGGGCTTTTGATTTCCTTAAAACGACCATAAAAAAAGCAAATTATAAGCACAATTAGGTCCAAGCACATAGAGGGGAGCTAAACCTAGTGTGAAATTATCGAGGGCGACAATTTATGATGCTACACCATCAAAAGTATAAAATTTTGTGTCACAAATATTTTGTTGCATTGTTTAGCTAAGACCAAGATTAGTATGGATTGTGATGATATTCTCATAGTTTAAAATACCGATCCACTACCATGAATTTTCCAAAATTATGGTTTTACTATAAGTACCCTCACAATCACAGACAAATAGTCTACCAAGCAAAATATCACAAACTTCTAAAGGTACAACATTACATGTGATTGTGTCTTGCATAGGTTCAATAGCATAATTAAATGTGCATTAGCAACTTGTATTTTCTTGTTGTGTTGCAACCATCACAAAGAATAGGGAGTTGGATAAGCACCGGTGTGGCGCCCAAAGGCATTCTACCACATTCTGTGCAATGATGTTCTTGTGGTGGTTGTTGTCAATGATGATGTGTCCAAATTTACCATTGATGTCATTCCCATTTTCTTTAAGTATCAGTTGGTGTACTTGTATCAAGGCATTGAATATCTTGATCAATCTCCTTGTCATCAACAAGATCCAATGTGGCTTGTGTAACAAATGTTTGTTGTTCACCACAATCAGCATCACTATGAGAGTGGTAATGGTGATAGTTACACCATTGTAAATTTTGTGGTCAGCTCCCTTTATCCTTGTCTAGTGTAAATGTCTTGGAAGACTTGAGGTTTGGTGATGACAATCAAAAAAATCTGCTGCAAACTTTGGTTTAGCATGTTTTGACATGGTTGTTATGAACAAACATTTTCTTGCACAACTTTGCATTTGTGTAAAGAAATCATTGTTGCTTCATCTTTGCTTTTGCTTCAATTTGGGAAGCATTATGAAATGCTTGACACAAAGTATCAAATGTTAAGGAAGTCCCTTTTAATGCAGATAAGAGGTGAAAGTCCGTTGATAATTTGAGCACTTGGAAATGTTCTAAAGTTTCTAACATTCCATCAAATAGATGTACAGAGTAATCATGGAACTCATTGACGTAATACTCCACAATTTGATCTCTAAATTGATGCAGTTGTTTAAACTTTATATATTCATCCATATAATTGTTAAAGAGGATAATACGTGTCTTGCAAAATGTTGATGAAGTCATTCCAAGTTTAGATGGAAGCATGCTCTTTGTCTTGTTGGCACTAGTTACTTGCCACCAGTGACTAACATTTTTAACAATTAACATTGCGAACAATCTTCGTCAATATACTTGTTGACAGGAATAGGTCTCAAATTGTCAAATCTAATTGTTCAGTGCTACAACATTGATTCTACCCTCAAATACTAGAATGTCAAGATTGATTTGCACTCTAAAGGGGTTATGATGATGCATTATGGCTTGTTGGCCAAGATGTATCAGCATGGGTCCAAGTAGAGTCATCAAGTCACAAAACTACCTAAAAAGTTCTTAGCACTGCGTTTCTAAGGTTGCATTAAGCAATTGTTGCACTTCTACTAAAACCTTAGGTACACATTTATGTGCCACAATCCTTTGTTCTTAGTATTGGAAACATTACTCAAACATTGAACTAGGCACACAATCCTTTTGCTATGAGCACATTTGAATGGGCATGAAAAAGTTTTGGGAATAAAAAAATTCTTTGTCCAATACCAATGATCTAAACCCTCGAAGGATCAAAGGACAAAAAGTAATAACCTACAGAATTTGTATAATGTGCATAGAAGACTTTAGACAAGTAGGCATATGGATATTCAAGAAGAGCAGAAAAGTTTGTAATATAAATGTATTGCATGAAAGAAGATTTGTGCAGTGATATGTACACAACTACTACTAATATGAACTTTTTTGCCATACATTGTACAAGACAACTATTTATACATAGGGGCTATTAGCTAGGCCTACAACAATATGCCGACATATGTCAAAAGCATATGTAACGCACTACATGTCGACAAGAGTGTGACAAGTGTTGAACTCGTATGGTGCCAAGTATAAATCCTATAAGGTTGATTAAACATGTGTTGTATACACAACTAGGTGTTGGACATGTATGATGCCAAACTGGACATTTCCAAATGTAGGCATGTTCTCCCATGTGTTAGACTAAAATACGCAAGCAAGCTAAGTTGTATAAATATGAACAAGTAGTGCACTAAAGTGCTATACAAAGATGCAAAATAAGTATGCTTAATGCACAAAAAAAGGTCCTACACAAAATTGTGTTGTGGTTGTTTGGTGTGCATTGAGTAAAGATGAGCACAAAAATTGAAAAAATGAGTGAGACTATAATTGTGCACACAATAGTGTTCAAATAAAAAAGAAGTTCAAAAAATTTGGAATCACAATCTAATAGACTAATACAATACTCTTGGGCAATCCATGCGTTCTTACAATCTCCTTGAAGGATAAGTTTGTCGAATTTGAGATCTCACTAGTCTTCCAACCAGGAATGAAATGTGCCATCTTGGACAGTTGGTCCACCACCACACACACTAAATCATGACTACATTGAATTTTGAGCAATCCAAAGACAAAATCCATACTAATGTCCTCCCAAGGCCAATACAATATCAATAAAGGTTGATACAACCTTATGTATTATGACTATTTCCCTTTCACCTTGGTGTAACTAACATTTGTGCACAAACTTCTAGACCTATGATACCATCTAATTCCAATAAATAACTTTCACTCAACAGTGTCAATGTTTTGTCCACATCAAAATGGCCTACAAAACCTCACCATGTTTTTCCCTAATTGGGAACCTTGCATTATTCACAACTATTTTTTTTAATAACTCGTTAATCCAGCTATTGTGTCCTATCTCCTACAAGAGTTTAGCATGCCCTCCAAGATTTCCTAAAATTCGCATCTTCTAGATATAATTCTTGAATCTAATCAAATCGAAAAACCTCCACCCTCATCTTCATGAGTAATGCACTCATTCTTCTCAATGCTCACCCATAATGGCCTTGTAGTTTCAATGCTCACCCTTGTTGTATGGCCTCTTATGCCCCTCCAACACAAGAAAACTACATAGGTTTGCATTACACAACTTGATGTCCCCTCTTGCTAAACCGAAAGCAAATTCCATGGAATCCTTGACTATGATCTTTCCTCTAGCTAGTGCTACTACAAATACTAATGGTTAACTTGGGAGGGATAACTTCCCTTAGCCCTCAACCTTATTGAGGTTTCTCAACACTTGATCCACTTCCTATCGTACTAGTCCCTCCTTCCCCTATGGCATTTTTCTGCTATTGTCAATGAATCTTCTTCTTGATTTTCAAGGCATATCGATAGGCTTTCTCAATGGTACAAAGCCTTGGCATACGTCTCCTCTTGTATGCCAAGCCATTAACATACTATGCTATCTTTTCCTAGTCCAAATCATGATGGCCAAACCAAAAGTTTATATAACTCCTCCATGTACTCCTTCACACTACCTGTGCATTGGCACAAATTATGAAGTTTCTTCAAAAGATCCAACTAGTAGTCCCCAAGCGAGAACTTACCCCTAAGCTTTGCAACCATCTAGTCCCACGAGTGATCCTCCCCTTGCAATTATTTGCATGCTACAACTAAATCTCCTTCTACAATAACACAACATTCCCTTTCAACTTAGTTTGGGCAATTCTTACTCTAAGGATCCAAGAAGTTTTCAACCTAGAAGAACTCCATCATAGTAATCCACTCAATCAATTATTTGGGATTCAATGATACCAAAAAGCATAAAACCTCCATCAACAATCATCTCCCAATCCTTGAGATGTTTCTCAATAGCCTCTACCACTCTGCAATATTAGCATTAGTCACTTGCCCTCCTCTTCTTGCTCTACTTGCTCCTCCATATCACTAGGGTGCTCCTATTGGACAAACCCATTGTAGCAATCTAGTTCCATTGCATCCATCATTCATTGCATTTTTCTCAACAATTAGGTCACCTCATTGAATTTCCTAGTCACATTGGCAATCCCAATTCAACCCTCTCCGATAACTCTTCTAGGCTACATTGTGAAGTGCAAATCCCATAATTCTATGAGTACTTTTTCGGCCATATCACACACAAATCAAGCTTTCTAGGGTTTACGAAGATCTTCACACCACAAGGAGCACGCATCATTTTGATACCACTTGATGTAGGGCAAGGTTTGAGAGCCAAATGATGGGCAATCAAACCAAGTAGCTCAACTTAACACATAGCACACTAAAGCAAGTACATAGAGATAGAAATGGAACAAACATGAATCCCTATTGATTCTTAATGATTGAATTCATACAAGAGAGCACAAAGGCTCATTCACAATCAATCATTGGGATTAGATCTCAGAATAACAAAAATAAACAATTATAGGAGTTGGAGAATGATGCCTACAAAAAGGAATGTAAATCTGTACTCATCAAGAACCCATTACAATCTCCAATGATTAGTGCTCCTTCTTCCCCAAGTCAAATACATCAAAATGCTTCCACTTATCCACTCAAGGTGGGCCAATACACAAGCAAAACCTTCAAGGTACACTATATAGTTCCTTAATACCTACTCAAAGGCACAAAAATAAAATTTCAAAACCTAGAATTGAATTCGGATATAACCATTACCACCAAGGTCTCAAAGCTCAAATAAGAAGTACAACTCACATGTTATTTCAATATTCCTTTGCACAAATACACAAGCATCCATAAACCTTTCAAAAAATATGAAAGAAATCAAATAATCCAAATTCAATCACACAAAAAAAAAACCTACAAAAACAAATCAAACCTAAAAGAAAACAAAGTCTTTTTGATTGATAAAGATAGCCAACAAACCAAGGATGCTCCTACGTCAAGTTCCAATGCTTGTTCCCCAAAAGCTATTACAAGATGAAGTGGGTGCATGATTTCCTTGGGAAGATGAGGATCAAGCTATATGAATTGTTCTAAATATTGTTAAACCATGTCCAATACAACCCAATAGAAGAGCAATTATACACCAAGTAGCTCACATGAATCTAGGGCAACTAGAAGATGAGGATCAAGCTATATGAATTGTTCTAAATATTGTTAAACCATGTCCAATACAACCCAATAGAAGAGCAATTATACACCAAGTAGCTCACATGAATCTAGGGCAACTACAAAAAGTCAAATGATGCACTTCTTGCTCTAATTAATAAACTACAAAATCATTAGCATATTGCAAATTGGGCAAACACCACACTCATCTTACCATACACAATTATAGATCATCCCTTTGCCACAAACTATGCCAAGCTCTAGGATATGCTTACCTAATTTTTTCCCAACATAGTGAAGAAAGCCTTCAAACTATGGCCCATTAACTTACAGTCACATGATCAAACAAAAACTACAAGAAAGCAATGGGTGGAATTTCAAAAAAGTCCTAAACACTATGCTCGAAGCCCTCAAAGGCAAAGAACCCAACACCCATAGCAGTAGTGGATTTTGTTTGAGGACAACCAAAAAACTCAACGAGAGGGAATGTTAACCTCCAATTTTGGCCAAAGCAAACTTAAAGATGCACTCTCAACACTAAAGTTGAGCAAAAGATAGAGATGTCAAGCTACACAAACAAATGTATGTTCCTCCACATATTGAACAAATGGAGGAGGAAACACCAATGGCTAGATGGGACACTTGTTGGTTTTCATGGAACATCCATTAAAATTCAAGAGAAAACACTTTGCCAAAGTCCAACCCATTGAATCGCATATATAGTAAACAAAAAATATGAGACACTAACCATTAAGTGAAAGATTAGATTAGAAGAGTTTTGAGACATTGTGCCCAAGAACTATAGATCATAATAGCAAATGTAATGAAACCACCATAATGAATATTAGGCATTTTGAGTATATGCATATTGTAAGAATGTACATTTAAATGGTACCATTACTTTTCTTTTCACATAACAATTCTACTCTTGCATGAATTAATATAGATTAAGGAATGAACATGATAACTCTATGAACCACTTCAACAAATTCTTAGTCCTCTCTTTGCACCTTAGTAAGTATAGTGAGGTGCATAGTGTGTGCATGAGCAATGGGGTGTGCAATTCACTAAGAAGAGCCAATATCTTAGCAACATTTGAAGTTTATATACATTTTTTTAAAATTGTATTGCGGCACTTCACTATACACTTTTATCTTTTTTTTTAAAAAGCAACATCATTTTTCCCATCCCTTTTTATGAAAGTTGACTACACAATTACCACAAAAGCCTCCATAGTCTAAGAACATGTGGTTGATAGCAAGGTAGCAAAGAAAATAACAAATAACCTTAATCTAGGTTGCTAGCTTCTTTTCTTTCATTCAAACAATTTGCAAAGACTAACACAAGTATTTATCCACATAATCTTTAGCCTCCATATCACTATGAAAGATAGTCTTGCTTGTGGTTTATGACAAAATTAGGGCTTTGGACATAATATAACTTGTTGCTTTACACTAAAATGCTACATATGAAGTTAAGCGCAAAACTAGTATGGTGGATCTATAACAAAAGTGACACACAATGGAAGACCATGATTCACAAGAAGCACCTAGGTAGTGAGGACCTAGATAGGATCTTTACCACCAGTTTGCTTTCCAAAGGATCTACCATTTGGAACAAATTGACCTTTGCCAAATCATTGACTTAAAAATCATTGTTTAGGAAGAGAGGCAATGGTGAGGAAGGTGGATTTCTAAGGCAATGCTTCATTAAAGTACTACCCAATTACATTGCACCCAAAGTTGCAGAATGCAAAATGTGGCACCCCAAACCAGGGGAAAGAAAGTGAGATTGTTGAATTAACAAAGACATGGCTTTGTGTCTAAAGATAATCCAAGGCTCTCTAGTCAGTGTTGTTCCACTTTGAATACAAGGTAATCAAGATTGATAGAGCTCTCTAAAGACTCTATCCTATAGTATATAGGTTATAAAGAAACCTAAATGCATGACAATGGTATCACTGTATACACTAAAGGAAGCAAAGCATTTGTCACACAGAATTAAAATAATGTCTTAGATATTGATATTGTAATGTATTATATACAAACCAGCTCATTGATAAGTGAACAAAAAGGAAGTAAAGGTCCTTAAAGGTGAATTTTGGATTGGTAAAGGTGATTAGGGTTTTATGTGCACTCTATGGTATGGATATCTAGTTTTGATCATCCATCCATGGCATATAATTCCAACAGTGTGGCTGCCATTAAGGGCTTGGTGATGGATCTTAAGTTAGCTGTTGATGTAGGCTTTCTAAGAATTGTGATAAGAGGGGTATTCTAGTATCACTATTGAAGCCATGAAGTGGGGACAACACAATCATTGGAGGATCAAACTGCTCATTGATGAAGTGACACAATTACTTTCGGGAAGGAATAATGTGGTGAATTGGTTGGCTAATAGAGGGGTCATGTTAGAAGGACAAAGCTTTAAACAGCTTAAGGAATGTGTGATTCTATACAATGAGCTTTTAAAATCATAAATAAAGAAAGACGACCTCAAAATGAAGGTTGCTAATCAAAATCTTTAGAACTTTTACCCAATCTTCTAAAACTATAGAGCTTTTACTGAGAGTCATTAGTATGGTAATTTCTTAATTGTTTTTTAAATAGTTGACCAAGAAAGAAGAGATCCATGGGGAGTTACTAAGGTTTTTCAATTTTTTAACATGCAAGAAGAATTTTAATTGGCCAAGTTTTATGGCAGTGATAATTCGGCAAGAGGATGATCTTTTATTTCATTTACTTGCTCTTTCTTGTTTATGTAGAAATTTTATTATTAAATAAGATTTTTATGGTCAATGTGGAGTGCATATAGCGCCTTCTCAACTCTAAGGTAGGGTGTCTTGAGGCATGTCGTGGAGATTAATAGTGGATTACTAGGGTTAAATAATTATTTTTTTCAATTCTTATTTCCTTGTAGCCCCATGATGAATGGTTGCAGACCTTCATGGAATTGGAGACATTAGCAAGACTAGAAGAAATGAAACAATTTGGTTTCCAATCTGATTCAAACAACATATTGTGGTTTGGAGGATGAGATGTGTCTTGTTTCTTGCTAACTGGATTTTGATTGCTCTTTGGCACCATTCAAGAGGACGGTTAAGAATGGACAAGACTACTAAAAGGGTGGCAGAGATGTTTGCAGACATGCTTGAAATGTTTCTCTTTGCATCCAGTTCCCAAGTTCCACCAGAAGTTAATGGCTTTTTTTGGGAAAATTTGTTGCTGATTGGAGGTGCATCCATGCACTTTTTAAGTTGTTTTCTTGGATGTTGTGAGGAGCGTCAATTGTGAGTGTGTTGGTGCTTGCATGGAGCTATGCAGTGCCAAGGAATGGATTTCTTTTTGCAACAATTAACCAACTATGCATTTCTATTCTTATTTATGGAGCCAATGACAAAGGAAAGAAGCATCACCAAAATGTCTGATTTTACAAGCTTGAATCAATGAAGCTTGCAACCAGTTATAGGCAAAGAAAAAACCAATGACAAGCCTCAGTTTCTATGTGATTGTAGAAACATGGAAAGGGAGGTATCTAATGAGAATAATGTGGGGTTGAATTTACCCAAAGAAAGAAATAAGGTGCTTATTTATCATCATCAATTTTGTATTTTAAACAAGTGTTGGCATTTCCTTCAAAAGTTAAAGTTCAATCTGCTGATAAATGGAAGGACATGGAGTTTGGAGAGTGCAATCAGCGAAAAGTTAAGAAAACGAAAGAAAATAAGCTGAGACAGGAGGAGCAAACCTTCCTCAAAGATCTAAAAGAAACAGAATTCAAAAAACTGGACACGGGCATGAATATATTATGGGATATTGCCACCAATTATGTGGAGTCAGACAAAGGGATTTTGAACTTGAAAAAGACAAAGCTGCCTAGAATAAGGTAAAGAGCAAAAATAAAATTGATGATTTAGAAATCAGCATGTCAGTAATTTTTTGACAAAATTAAATTCCAAGAGAGAGAGAGAGAGAGAGAGCAGATCAGAGTGTGGATGTCAGAAGCTAATGGTGAGGAATTGATTGACCACACAATAATGAAAAAAAAAACAATATTTGCCAATATCAATGCCGATGTTCAAGGTTCCTAGGATCATTTGAAGTACACCATAATAGTCCTAGAAGACCTATACAGGCTACTCCTAGAGAAATCTATAGGCAATGTTATGAGAAGGGTAGACATAGTAGCTCTGCTTCAAATGAGGAAAAGAATTAGACCATTTTCAGTTACATGTAGGTGACAAAGTTTCTTAAAGAATGGCCCCTTGGTTGGTTGTGAGGATTTGCTTTGTAATAGAAGGATCAGAAACTAAGACCAGGCCCTTGTTAGTTTGTTATGTGCTCCTTCCCAACTAAATTTTAATGGTGCTCTAAAGAGTCTTGTAATGCCAACATATCTCAATCAGGGTTTTCCATTTTTCTCTATTTCAATAAAATCCTTCATAAAAAAACATGTTGCATATGAATGATTCCTAACCTTTTTACAAGTGTTGCAGTTCTTCCAACCTTCTTCACCTGCATGAAATATCTCACAGAACTTCATTTGATCATATGCTAACCTGTGGTCCAAAAGTAAGTATATAAATGAATTGTCAAAGTTATCAATTAATTAATAGAAACAGTGCACTAGTTATTTCCCCATGATTTGAAAGTATATAAATAGATTGTCAAAGTTATCAATTAGCTAATGGAAACAGTGTACTAGTCATTTCCCTATGATTTGACTATGGAATTCAAGAAGACAAAATAATGAGAACCAAGCATCAAATTTGACAAATACTCAGACTCAACAAAGGGTCTATATTTACTTCACAAAATACTACAGACCACAAGAGAAACCAAATTTCAACATTAAATATGACAGCAAAGCAAATTCATGTTTTGACCTTCTGAACTAATTATCAAGTAACAATAAGTACATAACACACTTCTATGACAGATGCAATAATCGTAGGAATTTAGGGAAAACACAAAAGCTTGCAATATCAGTAAAAATAGATGATGCCCACACAAACTAACAAGTCATTTGTGCCAAGGAGCATCAGAAACCTCACTCACACTTCACATCATCCAATACAAATCTGAGAAAAACAGAAACCAAAACAATGGACCAGAGTAGTAAACAATTGTCCCTTAGGAGTTAGAGCAAATACAACCACAAAAATTCCATAAACAAATGAAATGTCCGATTGAAAACGCTTCCCTTTCAAGCAAAATTAGAGCAAATATTTATGCATTAACTTCCAACAAAAAAACATATCCTAAACACCCTCTAGTAAGAAATGGATGTATTCATGCAGCAAAATAACTTCCCCAAACAAAAGCTCTTTGTAGCTGAATCAAAAAAATGCCAGTAAGCTGTGAACTTCCAGCTTGTTATCCTTATGTGCAGAAAAAAAAAAGAACATGTAGTACAAAAGCCAACAGCAATCTGAATAGGATTTATGGCTTGCCTACACAAGCTCTTCATTTCATTTAAGATTTTAGCTTAAATGCCCAAACAAGGAGTCAATTATTCTCTCGAATAACAAAAGCATAATGGGTAATCAACACGCACACACAATTGTAAATATAACATCTAAAATAATAACAAAAACAGGACTGCCACATTAAAAATAAATGAAAGAAAAAAAAAATCGATCAAAGGGCAGTAGTGTTAAGGTGGAATGTCCTCACAAAATGTCTCGTAAAAAGCATACCACACCACCAATTTACAAATGACAGACTACTAGAAATTGGAAAGAGAAATCAGAGCTACCTTATAAATTTTAAAATGAAATTTAATTTTTAAAAACCACAATAGGAAATCAAAAGTAAAGTACCAATAAAAAAATATCGAACTTTTTGAGTTGAACTACAACAGCAATATAGAAATGAACTTCTCTTGCACAAAGTCCCATGGTAGGAAATAATAAGTATAACTAATCAATATAGTACAAAATTATTAATTATAACGTCCCAAATGTTAGAACAGCCACACCGAAAAAAGACACAAAGACCACACATGCAGAAAAACTCTGAATGAAAATTTAACCTTCAAAATTGCACAACAGCGGCAATCTTACCACACTATAAAACACGTCTAAATTGTTTGAAAAAAAACTAGTCAGTATCAGTAAATTCTTTTAACTCATGTTTTTTCTATAAAAAATATACAGACAAAATTCTGAAAAAAGAACAACGTAAACACAAAACTGTAAATTCATTATCATGGTACAGACAAAACTATAAATTGTCCAAACTTGTCCCAGAAGTTGTGATGTAATATTAAAAGTGGTTTCAGTCGTAATGAGAGCGACCCGATTTCAAACTCCCACATCGCAATAAGTCAACCCACAACGAGATGGACAAAAATATCGGAAGGAAAACCGATCAGCTCGTTAAATTGAAAATGCTTTCCAGGTTACAAAATTTCCATGGAACTTTACACAAACTAAAAATAAACAACCAATGTTCATGCAAAACACTACATGAATTACTAATATATTGAGGCAAAACTATCAATTGCAACTCTAAAAAATAAAAATAAAACGACTTCACATTAAAAAGAAAACCAAACCAAACCCTGACAGAAAAAAGAAAAGAATGAAAAGTCGCGCCCGGCGGCAAAAGTTTTATTTCATAGTTTCCATGACAAATGTGCACGCAAAACTATGCATCAATTATCAGTGAACACAAACAATAGAGAACTACATATTGTGCAATACTACAAATTGTAACTATAAGAATTGAAAAGGAGAAAAAAGAAAGGCAGAACTGCCGCTTTGCGATAACATGAAACTCAAACCAAAACCCTGACAGGAAAACAAAGATATCTTTTTAAAATAACTCAAGCTCGGGAGCAAAATTTTGCCTTCTTAACGACAGCGGCAATATAAGCACGGTATATAAAGCATTGAAAAAACTTGTTTAAAATCTGATGAGTACCTCGAAATTAGTACTAGGTTACAAAATTCGTCCAGGAAAGACGTAACAGAAAGAAAAGGAAACCAAACTCAAACCCTGAGCACCGAAAAAATTATCACGCTCACGACGAAGACTTTCGCTTCTTAATTTCATTACAGCGGCAATCTAACCACGTCAAAAAAATGCATCAAAGTAACTTCGAAGAAAACTGATCAGCATCTTCAATTCGTTCTAGGTTATCAAAACTTTTCGATAAAACGACGTAAAACATACGACAAAACGCAAACAAAAAACAAAAAAAATCCACACGATAAAACTACATTTAAATAAAAATAAATCCGTACCCGCAGGAGTTGCAGAGATCGGCAAAGCCGCCGGAACGTAAAGGCCACCCTGTTCTCCACCCACCCGACGCCGCGCCGCGGCACTCTGCATTCCAGCAAACCTTCTCCATCCGTTTCCCCAAAATTCACTCCAATCCACGTAAAAACAACACAAATTTCACAGCTCGAAGTCGCCGGTTCGATCCACAGCACGCCGCAAAAAAATCCAAACACCTATTTCCAAAACCACGTAAATTTCACGCCAATTTCCGCCTGACAGGTCACCGGTTCGATCCACGCCCGTCCGCAAAAGAAAATCAAAACACAAATAAGTTTCCGTGAAATTTACTCAAACCAAAAGTAATCCATCACAAGCCGTGACCTAAACAACGTGACAGATTTGTATTGTCTGCATACAAATTCATCTCCCGCAGTTGCCTTGACCATTACGCCTTACTCCGCCTCAATAATAATCCTCAGCCGACCATTATCTAGCCACGCTCAATAAAAGCCACAGTTCTAGTCTAACTACACATCGAAAATTCCACCGTTTTATCTGTTGGGCAGCCTCAGTATTCCCAATTTATCAGCTACTCGAGCGTTTTTCCACGTTCTCGGCCGTTTCTCCGCCATTTTCGTTCGCTAAACAGCCGCTAAATCTTCATGTAAATCTCTCCGACTTTACCCATGCACGATCACAGCTGCATGAAAAAAACCAAACAACAGAAAATTAAAAGAACACATTTGGGTTTTTCTTTCTCTAAACTCTCCGTCCGTAGCCACGTACATGCAAGCGTATAGTCTTCGCGCCGTATGCGTATGTCTTTTCTGCTGTACGCCCCCTGCGTTCGCTGCCACGTGTTTCTTTTTTTTTTTTTTACGTAACGTCCTCCCTGGAGTTTCGGTATCCTAGGCTGGTTATTCATATCGTCGTTATTAAAATTAAGAATTAACGGTGGGGTGGGACCCACGGCTAGTTTCATGCAAACTTCGTGGGTTGTTTTTGTGCAGCACGTAGATATATATACATTATATATATGTTCGATATATTCGACGTCTTCTCTATAACTTAGTATTTATGTCGCCTACGTCGTGTTGGCGCTCTGAGCTGTCGTTTAGCGGCTTAATAAAAGTGACAGTACGTGGAGGGGTTTGACATATTTAGCGGAATTTTTCACTAAATTTGACAAGAGTTTGAAAATTCTTGGAATTAGAACATGAGGTCCTACTCTTAATGTGGGAATATTTTTGGGAACAGCGGGATTGTGCTTCTCTTTTTACGGAGCGTGTGGTCCTCTGTTCTCCCTTTCTCTTCTTTTTTCCTTTTTTCTAAAAGAGTGCGATGTAGATTTCGGAATCTTCTCTCAAAAAAGAGAGAGCGGTTATCATCTTGGAATAGAGAATTTCAAGGGTTATTATTCGTCTTTGACAGGTTCTTGCTTTTTTTAAACACTATTATTTAGTGTGTAGAATCTTTTTCTATTTTCAAATAATTTCTTTAATCAACGGAAGGGGTTTAGCTTAAACTAAAAATAGGAGCTAGATGCTTTGCTACGAAACAGAGTGTACGACGGATCTATGTTAAGTGCTTAAAAAGTATAAGTATATAATTTTTTAAAAATAAAATATATTTTAATATTTTAAGTGTAATTTTGAATAATTAATCCTTTTAAAAAATTCGTTTGAAAGATAGATTGGATTACAAGTTAAGTCGGCTTAACTTTGGGAAAACTCAGTGGTTAAGTGCACTTGAGTTGGAGTAGTACTGGGATGGGTAACCTCCCAGGAAGGCCTAGTGCTTCACCTTTGTGAGCATCACCTAGATGCAATGAGTGTTAAGTGGACCATTCATTATCATGAGAGATGGGTTCTTCTGAACCACTACTCATAAATCATGGGTCAATGAGTTTGACTCGTAAAACTACACGGTTGAAATAGCAATATCACAAGATAGACTGGATTGTCAAATTTAGACCTTGATTTATGTGATGAATGTTAGATGTTTTTTTAAGTTTATTTGTTTTTTATTCATAATTGTTGTAGTTAAATTAGGGTTTATGGTTGTTTTTTATTCATAATTGTTGGAGTTAAATTAGGGTTTATGATTGTGGTTTATGATTGTTTATGGTTAATGAAAACGTAGGTGAAAAATAGATGAACTAAGGTTTTAGTTTATGAGGAGTCGCATTCATGTTAGGATTATACATGGCATTCATCTTGCAATTATAAAGTCTTGTTTTAATCATAAACGATTAATAATATTTGGTCTTTAAGAAATATGGAGAGGATGTAAGTGGATGCCCCCATATGTGTGTGAATAATTAGTTATTATTATTTTGTTCTCTTACATGCAATTATAATGTCATTTATCATGGTAGGTTACAAGAGAAGTCAAATGGGAGTTATGGAGCATCTTCCTCGCCATGGGCTATGGCAAGGCATTAATTTTCCCTCATTGAGTGACTGGGATTGTGAAAGTAGAATTAATGAAAGATTGTGACCATTATGACGATATTTATGATGCATAAGTGGTGTAAGAGGAGTTAAGTTTTATTTGAGAGGTTGACCAAGTTGATGTGGACATTAGATTTTTAATTGTAAGTCATGAGAACCTAGTTTTGGGTCCATGGTATTTACCCTTTATTTGGTAAATGACTCATGGTTTCTTATTTTATATTATTCCATTTATTGAAGCCTTGGGATAGTGGTTGAAAAATAGGTCTTACAAGTACACGAGTACTTTTCAAATGTTGTTGGATTAAAGAAGGGAAGTTTTTTGTAACTATGTAATTATTTATTGAAGATTAATACAAACTTATGTCCTCTTTGATGGTGGAATTTTTTTGAAAGGATTTCTCCATGTAAATATGGTGTTATGTGTTACAATTTCATGATTTTTTTATATTATACACTTCCTACATTTCTATTATAAAGGTTAATACATGAACATGTTGAAATATCTATACTTGTTTTGATGTTATTGTTGTAATAGTTCACTCTATCTTTTAAGATTTGATATTAGAGCTTGGGTTTTGATCGAAGGGGGATGCCTTTCTAGAAGTATTGTGAGTATTTTGTGTTAGAGTGGGAGCATTTTATTTTTTATGTTTATAGATCCATGTGTATATTGGAAGCATGTCAAGTGCATCTCAATCAAAGATTAAGAAATTCAATATTTTTTGTTACGATATTTGGAAACTTAAAATGTAGGATATCTTTGAAGAGAGACATCAGTGGAGAGTTATTTCAAACAAAGATAAACCAAAAATCATGTATCATTATGATTGAAAGAAATTAGATAAAAATTCATAAGGAACTATTTAGTTTGTATTGCAAATTCTATCACATGTTAAATATTTATAAGAACACTGCTACATATCTCCTATGGAGAAGGATTGGTGAGATTTTCCAAACAAAGAATATGGTAAATTAACTTTATTTGGAAAAATGTTTAATCATTAAAAATGAAAGAAGGGAACTATGCTGAAGAGAATTTGAATGCATTTAATATAATTTTGAGTCAATTATAATCGTTGATGTTAAGCTTGATGAGGAGGATAAGTGTATTTTGTTATTGTTATTTGCTCAAATTATGGGAAAATATAATTATTGCTATGAGTGGTCTAATGACATATCCTAGCGTGGATTCCCTTGTTGCTACCTTGTTTTTAGAGGAAATGAGGAGAAAAGCTAAGGATAAGGGCTCAAAATATGGACTACATGTTTAGGGAAGGCCCAAGGATAAAGAAGGGTCTAAAGGGGGTCAAAAAATTCTACCAAGACATCTACGTCTTAACACCATTCTAAGACCCCAATAAAGAGCAAAGTGTTATAATATGTAAAAGGAGGGCATGTTTAGAATGAGTGTGGAAATAAGAAGACTTATGACTCCTCCACTAAAATCCTCTTATGATGGTGAATTTGAAGCTTTGATTAATTATGGTAATGGTACATCTCTAATGAATCTTATTTGATTGCCTAGAGTTACTCATATCAAATGACTCCTTATAAGGAGTGGTTCTCTTCCTACCATATTTTTGATGGAAAAATGTATCTAGGTGACAACAATTCAAATTGTATTATTGGCCATGGGAAGTGTTACTTCCCAAAGATACAAGTACATGATCCTATAAGATATTTTTACCATCAAAGCCAAGGGTTGTAATTTTGTAGGGTAAGATAAGAGTTCGTCAACAAAATGATAGTGTTTTTAGGGCTAACAAATGAGAGTGGCAATCTCCTACACTTTGGGTTCAACTAGACCTAGGAGGGTGTTCCTAGAGGTAATATTTAACAAGATTTAACAAGTAAAGATGTTACAAATAAGAAAACACTATTAGTATCCAAGTGTACACTTTAATCCCGAATTTTGTCACTAGATCAAAGATTATCCTACAACTACAACCTCTACATATATAGTTGATAAAAAATATGCAAAGCATAACTCTTTTAAAGGATAAAAATTGTAAGGTTTGTTGTAGATATTTCCCTAGGTGTGACAATGATTCATAAATTGCATAAAAACCTACTTCCTACTTTTATACTACTAATGAATGATATGTTCTTTCAAGGGTGTATGGAGGGCTAGTTTTTCAAGGCCAATGGCTTGTATGAATTTCAGAGTGGCATTCAACCATAAAAAAATAACACATAGAAATAACAGCAAAGGTATGATACCAAGCAATCAAGTCTATTGAATTATTCTTTGTCAAACTTACAAACATTCTTATGCAATAATAAAAAGATCATTACAAATAGCAACTTGTAATGAATTAGAATTTTGCGACACTTATCAAATTTATATTATAGTCACATCAACAAATATGGTGAGATAAAATCATATAAAAGGAGAAAACTATCACACCTCTTTTCTCATAATCCTCCAAAATTCCTACAACTAGCCAAGGAGACACTAGATCATATATATTTGCTTCTATGAGCTACCTGTCTACAACTTTTAAATGCACTTCCCAAATGGTGAATGGATATGCAATTATTCAAATCATAGAATATCATTTGTACTATGGTGATTGAAAACAACAAATGACCAACCCTTTGAACATGGAATAAACTTGCATTTACTTTAGGGTAGGAAGTTCCAAGCTATAGGGAACTCTTGAAGATTACCAACAAAATAAGGGGCATGATACATGCAATAATTTCATAAATCTTTTGACTGGTACTCAACAACAATCACCCATATATCACAAGTATCCTTCCTCCATGAGTTTCGCCTAAAATTATAGCCAAATATGTTAATTTATACCAAGGAGGGGTAGGAGAACATTTATATTTGATTAGTAAAGCATCCCTCAACATTGGATGTTTGAATATAGTGTGCTAGGGCATGATTCAAGCACAAAAAATAGTAGGAAAAAAACCCATAAAAGTACTTTGAACTCATTATAGTAGCTAAAACATCTTGCCATGGTATGGGGGTGGATAGAACATGTTGCATTAGGATTCTTAGGCCAAAGCTAGCTTTTAGTGTGAAATTTGAAAAATTGGTGCTTGGTGGAAGTTCAATTCTAGGAAGGACCTATGGATCATTGGATAAGAGGAACTAAGAGTTGAGGGGTAGAAGAAAGAAGGAAGTGTGAACCTATAAGAAAGGTGAAAATGGGAAAATTCCATCCATAGGTCTAGATCCTAAAGAATGAATCACATACTGAAATCCAAGAGAGACTTGAGATCAGCCCGGAGGGAACTAGATGGATTTTAAGAGGAACTTGGGACTATGGACAAGAGGAGAGGATATGATTGAGTCATGAGTCTAGGAAGGGAACAAGGACCAAGACTAAGGAGAGCATGAGGACTAGGAGAATGTTGAGATCAAGAACTAATACTAGAGAGGGATTCAAAACTAGGACCAAAGGAAGGGGTTTGGGTCCTAAGAGGAACCATGGACAAGGGATTTAGGTAGAGGGGGAATATCAAGGATTAGATTCTGAGAGTGATCTCAGAATGGGGAACAAGTTAGGAGGTACAAGGTCTATAAAGAAGTTAAGGGTAAGAAGGGAGTTTGGAAGGTGAAGGGGAGTGGAAAGGAGGAAGATGTTAGGATCGGGTCCATAAAAGGAATTCAATCTGAGCCTGAAATTAAAATAGGGACTAAGAACTAGGGTAGGTTGATGATTAGGATGCAAGGAGAATTGAGGAATTGGGATAAGATTCCTAAGTCTTGGTTCCATTCAAGAGGTTGCACCTATATGTTAGAACACGTAGATATACTGAGAGCGGGTTAATTAGTATATCCTTCAAAACAATTCAGTTTCAACTTGTCAATCAAACCTAAAACCACATTAATCAGATAACACATTCAAAGCAAGATCACATAACCATAACACCATTTTTATGTGGAAAACCCAACGAGGGAAAAAACACAGTGAGAAGAGCTTCTTGGAGCTACTATCCAAATTTAGGCTCACAAATGAACCAACACTTACAAAATATTTTGGGTCTTTAACCTAAGGAATTGTACAACTCCCTGCTTACTTATAGAATGATGTTGCAACCTTAAAATACAACTCCTTGAAGAATTGGATGAGAAAACATAACTACAACACTTTTGTTGCCTCCAACTCACTGCCTTCAGCACTTTTACATCACTCTACCTTTGGCTCACTTCCTTCAATATTCACACTTGCACTTTTTCCTTTGGCTCACTGTCTCCAACACTCACATAATTTGGTCATCTCACTAGCTTTCGCACACCACTTAAGCTCTTCTAATTTTAGATCACTACCTCTAGCAAGAATCAAATAGTTTTTTGCAACTTTGCACACATTAATCTACCTTCAATGCACTGTTGTCAGCAAATCACATTAATCACACATTGAACACTTATACTACTTGATCACACACTTGAC